>JAODVQ020029369.1:0-20356 GCA_025400075.2 Phenganax stokvisi
CCGAAAGTCGTAGGTTTTCCCCGGGTACTCTGGTTTCCTCCTACAGGGAAAGTTGGCAGGATGGTCTAGGATGAACAATTAGGAAACTAATATATTGATTGTTGTAAAAATAGATAGTTTAAGGTAATACAATTCATATACATAATGTATACATAAGAAAACTGTTGTAAATAGTTACGTAATTCCGCTTATACGCTGCGAAGTAACTATATATATATCAACTATTATACATGCATGATCAATATGAAATAAAAGTTATGAAATATATACTAGAGTTTCACTTACTCATCTCACAATGTTTGCCTTGATAGCCCAGATGACAACTACACTCATATGAATTTACACCATCAACACATTCACCATTTTGACATGGACTTTGAGCACAATCATCAATGTCTAAAATACAATTAAATATAATTATATAAAGGATGTATTCCATGACTCAATTATATAACTAAGGAATTAAAAAGATTGTACTACGTTTTTCGCACTCATGCATCTCCCTCAAAACCAGGACGACATTCATAGTGAAATAAATTTAATTCATCAATGCATTCTCCATTTTTCATGGGTTGTCAACGCAATCATCAATATACGAAACATTTGTAAAGATTGAAATCCTTTATTTTAAAGTTTTAAACGTCGATTATTAAGTTTGAATGCAATTAAGTCTCTTATTTTGCAACCTTCTGAGTCAGCAATCGTCTCTTTTTTTTTCTATAAACAACATGACACATATGAGTACACTGCACTATTTAAGTGCAGATTTATATTTACCTTTGTCACAATTATCCCCTTCAAAACCAACATTACATTCACATTGATACGAATCTATTCCATCAATACATTTTCCATTTTTACAAGGACTGCCAGTGCAATCATTGACATCTAAAATTCAAAACTCTATATCAATCCATTCCGTATGCAATTGAACATAATTTCAGATCAAGTTTGCTTACTTATTTCGCATTTTGTGCCTTTAAAGCCCCTTGCACATTTACATAGGTATGAATTCACTGCATCAATACACTCGCCATGCACGCACGACGAGTCTGCACAATCATCAATTTCTAACATGTAAAACGAAAGAGGAAAAAAAATCAAAATCATTGCAGAACCATTTGTAATTTTCTTCTAATTATTGTATAAAAGCATTCTGCCATACTGACGGTACCAACGTTTGTTAAATTATACCATTGTCGCATTTATCCCCGTCATAACCAGGTGCACATTTACATGTATGGGAGTTTACTCCATCAATACATTCTCCGTGCACACACGAACTGTTTGCACAATCGTCAATGTCTGAAGTATAAGAGTGTTACAACTATAAAATTTAGATTTCAAGTTAGACGACATGTTCTTTATACTCAACATCGAAATATTAGAATGAATTGATTATATATTCTTTTCTTCTTTTATGTTTATATGCCAAAGGTAGCCCAATGGCAATGCTTGTGTACTTGATTCAAAATTGAAACAAAACTGTTATCAGTTATCTTAACAAAAATCACAGAAATATGAAAATTCGCTTCACAAAATCGAGGTGTAATATTATAATAAGATATATCATAACTACATTGCATCAAGATTGCCTATTGCAGTATTCGAAGTCGCCTGCATCAGACGACGAGGATTCGTCTAGTCAAGTGAATTAATCATATTTCTGTCATTTTCAACGAGATGATAATAGCTTTTTTAAAAATCTTGAATCGAATGAATAAGTATAAACATCGGGCTGCCTAGGATTTACCTGTTTCGCAATTTTTCCCTTCATAACCAGGTTTACAGTTACATTGATAGGCGTTTACTCTATCAACACATTCACCATTCACACATGGGCTGTTTGCACAATCATCGATGTCTAAAATGTACGATATTTATATAAATAAAACAATACACTAATAACTGATTCACCAAACCTCTTGGAACTTCCTTTGCGCTTGCTAAATCAGAAGAAAGTATAGTTACATATGCAGTTAAACACCTCTATAATACAGGCATCAGTTAGGCACACAGCCATTGTCCGCATGATAGAGCTCTCCGTATTTATGAATGAACTGAGTTTGCCCGGATCTGACGACATGTTCGCGTTACCACGGGTGTCTTAAAAAAACGAAGGCTATTGAAATCACCACTAAAAATTTAATTGTTAGAATATGAGGTTTTCAAAACTACATTTTATTGCATGCACTTTGTCCATATTTTACGCATTTATTGCGTTCAGCTTGTTGGTAGGGCATTCAAATATGAATAATAAGTGATTTCAACAGGACTGGTTTCGACTTTTTTTAGACAGCCTGTAGAAAGGAATCCGCGTTGAAGAAAAATGTCCACGTGAGAGACGTGTCCACGATAGAGCCTGTTCACTTGTGAGTGGGGCTGGTACGTAGCTGGGATGAACACTCGTACAGCGATGAGATCCAACCCCGTATAATGTCCATATTTTTGTTCATATGGAAGCCGGCTGGCCCAGTTTGGCGAGATCCCGGTACAAGCAAGTCGAAATCTCAGTGAGGTGGGATAGAATTTCCCACATGAACGCAACACATTTTTGGTGACTTAAAACCATTTTCAAAGTTTTTTTTGTAGTTTTGAACGCAGGATAGCGAGAACACACAATAACAAATATTTTCATTTCATAAATAGTTGAAATATGGATAAAATACCGATCTTTAGGTCGGATTTTTTGAAGATTTTGTTCCCGCTCATATCGCATTGTTTCGTAGCAGCGGTAAACTACATGTTCTAGCCAATAAGCACGCTGATTCAGCTGGTGGCAGACAGTAAACTGCATAAGTATGCATAAAAATATGAGGAAACGTTGAACCTCAACTGAGTGGCAATACTAATACTGTCCCTCCTTGTACTGTGGCCTCATGAAGCCAGCCAAGTGTGTCGTAAATACTTTTTATCTCAGCTAACTAGACCAGTCTGGCCCATACATGAATGAGCCCGTAGAGGGCTGTCCGTTTTGAGAGTTCAATTGAACACAGTGCAGATAACCTGAGTATTAGTTCCATGCTATTACCTCCTCATGCAATTAGTTCCATCCGATTTATGGCTGCATTCATCACTCACCTTTTTCGCAATTAATTCCTTCATAACCAGGATTGCATTTACATTGATAAGAATTTAGTTTATCAATACATTCTCCATTTTGACATGGACCATCAGCACAATCGTCAATATCTGACAAGGGAAAAAAAATTGAATTCCAAATGTACTATACATTAAAAGATAGATGTACTTACTTCTCTCGCAGTATTCCCCTTCGTAGCCTTCCATACATTTACATTGATATGAATGTACACCATCAATACATTCTCCATTCACACACAGGTTTTCAACACAATCATCAATGTCTAAAATCAACGAGTTTGAGGAACATATATATATATATATATATCCTGCAAGTTTATCAAAATTAATTTTGAAATCATAATTTTTTCTCGATTTAGCTATTTGAAAGTTTTCGGAAACAATATAAAAACGAAGATTGTTCTATAACAGGCCTTGATATAGACATTTATCTTGTTGTTTTCGCCATGCAAAACTATAAGAATCTTATTACATTTAGTAAACTTTGTTAGTATTAGTTTGAGGGTACACCCTGCACCTATATTTGTTATTGCATATAAATTGCATATTATTTTTTGCAGTAGTAAATATACGTGGTGTACCCTCAAACTAATACTTACAGGTATATTTACGAAATGCGTAAGATTATATCTTATATCTTATGGAAATGTAGGTATCAATCTATTATTCCTCACCATTCTCGCACTTTTCCCCTTCATAACCTTCAAAACATTTACACTGATACGAGTCCACTCCATCAACACATTCTCCATTAACACACGGATTATCAGCGCAGTCATTAATATCTGAAACATTATAGGCGCCATCGAATGTAGGTTAAACTAACCAGTTAAAAAAGATTGTAAACGTGAAAAAGATATCACTAATCACTGCACGCGTAAGCCCAGCGCACACTATAGAGCTTAGCAAAATGTCATTCGTGGCTGTAAACTGGCTGTAAAATGTCATTCGTGGCCGTAAGCCGAAAACCCTAGTGTGCGGTGCACTTTTTTAAGTTTTCAGTCCCTCGTGTTTGTATTTCGCGTCACGAGTGACTGAAAACTTGCAAAAATGCACCGCACACTAGGGCTTTCTGCTTACGCCAACAGCCACGAATGACATGTTGCTAAGTAGATAGCTCTAGTGTGCGCCAGGCTTTAGGTACGGTCTCCGCCTTGGAACAGCCAGTCCCTGACTTTACAGTCATATTTGAATTCTTAAATCATCATTAATTCATAAGCAAAACACAAAGGATATCAGCACCGCATCGTAGTCTTGATACCACGGTAATAAACGCTTATTTTTAGGATGCTCTTTTTAGCTGTGATGGCTAAGATCAAATGTTTTCCACACTACAACATTTTGCAACCAAATTTTGCAGTTTTACTAAGTTTATGGTGCCCTCTCTAGCTGTGGTAATATTTTTGTCTCGAATTTTTTTCGATTATGCAATGGTTTCACTGGATGGTCATGTAATATATAATAAACGAGAAAGCGTTTATTACCGGTGTTTCAAACACCGAAAAGAATTCTAACACACTTTGAGGTGTTTTAGACGCAGTAATAAACAACTTTCGAGCTTATTGTATTGCTACTAAAACGAACTTGTATTTAAAGAGAAAACCAACGCCAAAGTTCTGCAGAAAATGTAACTGAGCGAGGAGTGGCAATTTTGTACTGCGTTCAGAAGTTTTAACCACATGCACTCATGCAACAGCAGTTAATTTGTCCGCAACCAAACTTTGCATTTTTATACTTTTTATGGGACGCTCTTTTCAGCTGTGATTATGGAATTCGTTCCTTTTGTCTCGATCCAGATTTAGTCGATAGCTGGAAGCATCCATTTTGACCGAGTAATACAAAAATGTACAAATTTTCAAACTTCACATTGCAATACTTACATCATATAAAACGTCTCGCCACGAAAGTTTGCCATTTTACTATAATTTTACAATGCTTTTTCCAGCTTTGGTGATTAATACCTTTTTTGGCTTCATTAAAATTTAGTTTATAATGCAATGTGTCCATTGGGTAAAATGCAACTCACTCAATTCACACATAGTTCCCTCGTAACCAAGATTGCATTTACATCGATATGAATTTATTTCATCAACACAAGTTCCATTTACACACGAATTATTCACACAATCATCAATATCTAGGATAGTACAAAATACGATTAATGTGAAATTGTCTGCAGTCTTAAAATAGTACTTAACCGAACTGTAGAATAACTATAGTGCTTTTCACTTACTTTGGTCGCAATATTTTCCGTCAAAACCTGGATCGCATTTACAGTGATACGAGTTTCTTGCTTCAATACATTCTCCGTGTACACATGCACTGTTAGTACAATCATCAATGTCTACAGAATTGGAAACAATTAAAGTAGTATGAGAGGTTTCTCTTCTCACTGACCGAGTAACTCGATCGTCGGTGATCATTCACAAGTAAAATCATTTGACTTTGTCCATGTCCAACTCCTCAGGAAATGATTTTCTTCATTTTTGGTGATCGAAAATGGATTGGAGAGCATTGCTAAAAAATTACGATCCACGAAAGCTAGGTTTCAACTTGGTTTTAATTTAGTGGAATAGTGGCATGATGTGCACCTATTGCCCCGAGATTCAAAAAAACGAAAAGATCCTTTATCATATTCATCCAACATGGCACTGATGACGTAACGTGAGAACTTCTTAATTTGAAGGTTTTTGAGACGTTCTCCGATCATAAAATTTTATTTGATACAAGCTTTCGACTGTCAGTCTGCAGTCTTCCACATGTAAACGCAATCTCTAGTTTCTCCAAAACTCGTAAGCGTGTTTCTATAACTCGATAGAAACACGGGAAAATGTTTTTTGTTTCCTTTATTAAATAACCTTTTAACAACAATAAAACCAAAATATTATTAATTTTGTTACACTCTATCAAATATTTGTTCTGGTTTATACTTTCATCAACTTTTTCGATAATATTTTTTTTGTTTATATTTTTGCCTTTTGAAATTCCAGCTTAACCCACGCAACCACACGCGATCGACCCCCACGAAGAATATTCCCGTGTTTCTATCGAGTTACAGAAGCACGGCTTTTTGACGCTTTCAACCAATCAGGGCTCGCATTTTTAAAAAGTTATATACTATAAAGTGTATTAGTTGACAACTTCTTACCGATCTCGCAGTTCTTCCCGGTATAACCCTGTTTACAAGAACATTCATACGAAGTTTTTCCGGTAAGACATTCTCCATTTTTACAAGGATTGTCATAGCAGTAATCTAAAAGTTTACGTACAAAAGCGAACGTTTTTGATCAGATCACCACTGAAAGTACTTTCAATGCGCATGCAATAGTATACTTGTTCCCCCTATTGCAGTATGTATCTCCACTTTATTCCTCTACTCTGTTAAGTTCCAGACGATTTTACCCATCATAACTGACCATAACATACAGGAAGATAATATATTTGTTGTACTTTACGTTTGCTTTCAGGCCAATTTCCATTCAGAGTAATATGTCGTGCGATCGATTTTTGCGATCACGTTCTTCCTGTCGTTTGAACCACATCTAATAAGATACGTTCCGCTTGGCAGCTGATAATTCAAAAGAAGGCGATTGCGCGACATTTTGCACCAAATGGAAATCTGCCTATAGCCTGCATAGGGAGAGCTTCAACGCAACAAAAGGGCAAAATATGTTATCTGCATGCAATTTATAAGGTTTGTTGTAACTCATTTGTAGAGATAACCATACATTAGTCTCACCAGTGTCTTCACAATGCTTTCCAATATATCCAGGAATACATTCACACGTGTATGAATTTCCAGAGGCAGAGACAATGCACTCGCCTCTTTGGCAGGGCCTTAGTCGATCGCATATATTTGCTTCACTTTCTAAAATATATCAAAAATTAATCTCTGAAACAAATTAGTGATTTTAGGCTTCCCACAGTTGGTTGGAACTATTTCAAAGTCCACGGCATGCACAGTAAATTAATCTTCGTTAGCAAGTAAACCCTTTGAAGTAATAAAAGTTCAAAACAGACTTAGATCACGGAAATCTCTGATCAGTCACCTGCTCTGAATTAATATTAATTTCTTTTGTTTTATCCAATGAATTGTTAATTAGTCTTGTAAAAAAACGCAGCAGGATGCATCGCTACTGTTCCATTTATCAGCTCCATGCTTCCGAGTAGCCGGAAGATACGGCAGTATAATGACATAATAATTATTTCGAGCTGTGCAGAATTGTAGTCAATTGAGCAAGTAGTTTTTTGGCGCTTGAGCTGGGCACACCAGAGCTGTGCCAATTTTTTCTGCCGACTGGGATTTAAATTAACAAAATCTTCTCGTCTCGCTCTTACTTCTAGCGATTTTTCTAGGCTGAAACCAGATGGAGAATATGAACTTGTTTTTCATGAGATCTATGATCGAAAAGTTCGGAGTCGGAGAATTAAAATAGGGTGGTGCCACTATTGTGCGCCTGATTAACAAAAATTTGGGAAATGTATGGACGAAGTCAATTTGGGATCTGTTCGTTTGTCGCCAAATACAATACAAGTTGAGCCAGGAAAAAACATGTTACCTTCATAAACAATTTCATAGATATAATTATAGAATTCTCCTCCAGTACACGCGCTCTCCGAGGAATCGTCGCACAGTTTGTAATCGTGTCCCACGCAATGTTTCACGCTTGAACCTCTCGTCGCAAACAGATCTTCCGAATGGTTCCCCGACCAACATTCTCCATAAAACTGCAATCCAAAGTAGCGATGCTCCTTTTCTTTTGCAAGTCTTGCACATCTATAGAAACACACACGTTCATTTATGTAGTCATTATACAGTTCCAAAACAGAAAACATTATCCACGAGCACGATCTTTGCAATATACGGATGATTTGATTTACGTTAGTGCACTTCCACTCTTCATGCATGCCGCGTGAGCATTTTTGTGTTATATCAGTGGCAATATCAATCAATTACAAGTAATCAAGACACATTGAAAAAAGTATATGCTTTCCTTTTTACTTCAATAGCTTTTCCGTCGATGTACCCACGAATGCAGAAATAAATGGGCAATTGATACAAGTTCATGCAAGTTGTTTTCCATTCATTACAGCATCTTTATCTGTGGCGGCGAAGTGCGAATTTTTAAACATGCACGCTGCAGTCTGCGGACATACACAACCCATGCTTTAAAAAAAATGAAAAAAAAAATGAAGCCAAACATGGCGGATATTAAAGGTATTCTTGTGCATCAGTTTCAGTTCCCTGACGTAAGCGCGGTCAATGCCTTCAAAGTCCGCCAACTTTGGCTTCGCTTTTTGTTTACGTAATTGACGTAAGCCAGCCTTCCATGTTTATAGTTCACTGGTGCGGGCAAAGTGACTGCAATAGAAGATGACCTTTAACTTACACGCATGAAAATCTGTCAAGAAATTTATTCCACTCTTTCATAGCCCAATTTATTTTATGTCTGTGGTTGACTACAAGCAATGGTAGCGTTCTTCCATTGTCATCTTCAGGGTCTGCGAAACAACCTTTCTTAATGATCTTTGTATGTTCGCACGAACGAACTCCAGATTTACTACCTAAGACAGAAGAAAATAATACTGCATCTACAACACATTGAATGACAATGCGCCTCGAAGCTCTGTCCTACTTAAATACTTCGCTCTGTTTAATGACAGACAAGAATGTTTTACTCTTAAAGGCTGCTTTCCAGTTGCGTGTTTTTGACACGCACGTAAACGCACTTAAAAGTTTAAATCCTTCAACATTTTAAAGTTTTTAAGAATATACCAACAAATAGACATGTAATTACTTAAACTTCAAAAGTCTAAACTCTTTGCAGTTGTTTGTAAGATAGGTTTTATTGCAGTTTAAACTGCATGTGCTTGTACGTGCGTAACCTATAAAGTTAAGTAAACTACAATCTTTTCAAAAATTATTGGGACAGACAACAAAAATATCTTAAAAAATACAAAAAGACCTCCCCCCACTCCCCCCCTTTTCAATATTGGGGGAAAATACGTCTCTACTGTGCGTGCACCTTTCCTAATCAAATGGACACAACATTGATAAGGAGTGGGGGGGATTAAGAAAAATTACCTTTTCTTAGCTTGAAAATATATTTTTTTCTATCTTGCGGCCAACGATTTTACTCCTTCGGGGACGAAACTCTAACTTACAGCAATGCATGCCCGGGTCTCTAAAGATCGCTGCAGAAATGGCTACTAAAAAGCTTCGCCCAGATTGATAGTGTTCAGTGTACCAAATCAATACATAACGACAGTTATTTCAATACCGAAAGCGTGCAGCGAACACTTTTGACCCAGGTCAACTTCCATCTTACTCATGCAGCGTCGAAAAGCGAGGGGAAAGTCAGATATGTTTTTCCAGCCCAATTTAGCCCCATTTGTACCGGATGTTCACTGTTAGCGCTATAAGGGTCTCTTTATATGAGAGGCGGGACGGGACGATGAACGGGATCCCGGCATGTATATGTTTCTGTTTCATTTTTTGCCTTCTGTTTATATATGTAAGCGGGACGTTTTTCACTCCATCCCGCCTAGGCGGGATCCCGGTTGCTTCAACCGAAGCGAGACGTTTTTCTCTATATAAATGCTACATCCCGTATAATTCTTTGCAATTCATACGTCCCGGGTATTCCCGCGAGAAAACGCCCCGTGCACAAAGCAATCATGCATGCAAACACTGGATGAATATCGTCCCGTCCCAGCGAAAGTTCCATCCCCCCTCACCATATAAACAGGCCCTAAGTATTATTACAAAGGTCTACACCACCACAAGGGTTTTTAGCAAAAATTGTATACTGACTTACCAGTTGCAGTTGCAGTAAAAATAACAAGAAGTATCCCAATGTATCTCAACATAGCCCAACAATTTCCTCCTAACCTCAAAATGATACTCTATAGTGCAAACTTGTAGACCAGCGACTGTGAAAAAAAATATCCGGCAAATTTATATTGGGTCAGTAGAACAAAGAGCCTTTAATTTTGATTACAATTAATAGCGGCTACAATTAGTTGTTTTTTATAACCTAGTCTCCAAAAATGATAAATAATTAAATTGGCCAACTCATTTTAATTTGTATAGCTTTTTCTGATTAAAGATTTCCGGCCGATTTTATTAAAAATATCGGCGAGTTAGATTTTTAATCACTTTTTTTGCTTCTCGATAGAAAATCCAACATATTTTAGTACTTGTAATTAAATTGGTTTTAACTTAAACCATTGGATAATACATCAGCACACATGCATTTTGTGCTTTGAATGAAGTATTTTTGACAAGTCATTCGGATTGTTTGCTATTGGCTTTGGAGCTAAAATCTAAATATACATAGCGTACACAGTCAACATGCTCAGGGCTGTATAGCCAGTACACCAGTAACGTCATTTCTTTATGAGCATGTCGACATGTTAAAGCTGTCTCTAAAAATGTACCTACAGTTTTTTTACGTTTTAAGATAAATTGTGACTTTTTAAGCTTTTCAACAAACATTAAAACGGAATGCAGAACGTTTTTATCAACAAAAAGTGAAAATTTAGCCGAGCAATGCAAACTATATATACTACATGTGGTATATTAGCTATATAATAGCATCAGTGCCAAAAAAAACTAATAACAGTAGCAAACATAGTACAGCTAAAACTTAATAAACTTTTTGATGACTGGTTACAGTACTTTGAAATGAATCAAAAAACATAGGTTAAATGAGATGACATACACGAAAAATGCTTTCTACTCCATATTCCTTTTCCAACTGATAATTTCCTCTGGATGTGCAGTGGTTTGGGTATAGCCAAGACTATTGTATTGTGAACTTGCTATATCAACACAGTATTGAGCATTCTTGCACTTCGTGGACTAAACCACACTGGTCAAATGCCAAAATATTCTATTTTCTTACAAAAATTCCCATAGAAAACATACATATTACTTATACTAATAATTACTTTCTTTACTCAGTTGTTTAGAAAGACGTGACTCTACATCTTTGCAAAAATTACGACGAGCTCAAGAACAAAAAATGGAATAAAATTAATATCAGGGGATGTATCATGCTCAAACTTAGCATTTTTGGAAGACATTTTTAGTAGACTTAGGTAATAAAACGGGTGTGGAACAAGAAATGCTCGGGTTTGGAAAACATGGGTTGTTGTCTTTTTTATACTAAAGAGTGCTTCGTTTAGTACAAATAAAATTTAAATAATCTATATTACTTTTTGTAGTGAAATATCAATCCGCAATCAATTATGAAGTATCAATGCCATTGTACAAAATATTTCAGTAGTTATTTCACTAGGTTTGTGCATACGCAACATGTTTCTTTTGAGATAATATTTAAAGTAATCCAGAAATTTTAATGTTACACAAAATCAATCATTTCTACAAACAATCGATGTATGTAGGAGATTTTTGCATGCATGACACAAGCTGACTGGTTTCTTTCGCATCTTATTGGCACTTCACAGCTTGTGTAATATAAGACTGGAAATAGCATTTCAGAATGAGCTAGGCCCAATCGAAAGTTAATTCAAATACTTTTATTGCCCAGGAAATTTTGGTAAGAAAACTTCATTGGCCCGGTTGGTCGAGCTTATATGTAAACACCCCCTTTTCCCAAACAGCAAAAAGTACAATTCGCTTAGAGTAGTATTGCATAGAATTATGCACGCAGGCTAGGAAACTCACAAAAATATACATTTATCCGAGCTGTTAGTTGCGAGAAGCTCCTAGTCAGTAACAGACCTCCGTTCAAAGAACGGGGTTGTAAATATTGGCTAAACCAAAGACACCATGTATATGCATATACGAAAGATACATCGCCAATCGTCATTTAGTCTGATGAAAACCACAATATTGGGATAAAATCAGTGTTATGTTACAGCTAATGTTTGCTGTAAACTCGAACTTTGTATCAATCATTACAGTATAAAACATTATAAGGGCAGGCCAAAGAAAGAAATTTGAACAATTGTTAGCAAAAGTATGCTTCAACACAGCGTTTTTAAAGGGCGAGCAATACGGCATGTCGCTGCATGAAAGAGCATTCTTTCTATCCCAAAACAAGATCGCCAACTGTCGTTACACGCCAACTGCGTACTGAATGCTGGATACCTATTCCTCAATTAAGCCTGTTTTCCACTAGGCGGAATTTTGCGAGCGGAAAATAAATGTAGCAACGTGATTGGTTCACTTTGTGACGAAATATATTGTTAGCCAATCAGCTCGGCAGATTTATTTTCCGCACGGAGAATTCCGCCTAGTGGAAAACAGGCTTTAACCTTTCAATTTCAAATGTATGAAAATATTGTGCACTTGTCCGCATCCATTCAAGCGCGAAACTCTTGAACTACACATGCAAAATCCACTCTCAGCATAGACGCACTCACGTGAACGAGTAGTTTAATAGAATTCTGTTATAAATTATTCTCTATTATGTAAGAGCAAACTGAAAGCAAAAGTAAAGTGATAAATATATTGTCTTCCTTTATGTCATAGTCAGCTACACATAAATACTAACTGTATATTTACACTCTATATTCCAGCCTAAACTGTTTTATCACTATTCGTACTGTACAGCAGAATATTTTGCACTTCTGTGCAATTGCTTTTATTTACAGTTTGCACTGTATATTTAAAAATGTTTTTATGAACAGTTTATAAAGAAAAACAAACATTTTAATCTTTATAAACCTGAATGGAATCTATAAATATTTCCACAATATATTAGAAGTATTACTTTAGATAATGTACTAGCTGAATGGCAATCACTTACAAAAATACTACACAGCCTAAGGACACCTAGCCAAATTGTGCAAATAAAACAGTATTGAATCCATTAATTATAGATCGTCACCCTGCTTTACACATGCATTTCAAAACCCTAAGAAGAGTTTGAAGAATTTCGAAAACCATGACACAGAGTAGAGACAGTATACAGATGGGACACTCAGCCTTGCAATGCGCATGTCCTCACTTTTTTATGCAAAAATATGCAGGAATAAGCGACATGCGCGAGTACAGACTTTAAAGCTTCCGACGTAAGTGACCCTTCTGTATGGATCTTCAATCTGTGATCATGATATGGAACCAATTCCCGCACCTCAACACAGCGCAACGCATCATTACTAAACTAGTATCTGTATTCCTTAATCACAGTATAAGGAAGGACAGTAATGCCACTTACTTCGGAATCTTTACAGTTGTCGTCCTCTCGCATGTCGCACTACACATGTTTCGCAGCTAGCAAACTGTGTGTTCTGGCCCATCAGGCCTGACGAGAGGGGGACGGGTCAGCCTGATCTTTGACCATGGGCCCATGTCCAAAAGGGGCCCATTTTTTTACCAACGATCGTGCATTCTACTACCGATTACTTTGACTGAAAAGCGAAATCTATAGTAATAGTACAGTTATAGTAATATGCTGCCGATTAATCAAAATACACACATCATGCATGTTTTGCTCAGGTGGAAATTTGTATCTCAACTATTGTGCAACAACTAAGTGTGCCATGTGCATAACGAAAAAGAACAAATATAGGGTGGGGGTATTGGGAGGCAAGGGCTCATAAAAATTATTTGACCAGTGACCAGGGGTCCAAAATTTCTCTCGGCGGCCCTGTGGCCAATAAGCATGCTGAACTTGCTATTGGCAACCAGTAAACTGCATATTTTCGCATTAAAATAAGAGGCCGTGTTGCACCTGTAAAAGGCATGACTGTCCTTTTTTATACTACGTCCTAACCTTGAATTATCAAAGATGCAGACATGTACTAAAGCTAGTGTGCTCGGCAGACGGTTGTGGGTTTAGGAGAGACGTAACCCGTTCGCAATTAATTTGCCAAAATACCGACGAATTGGTAACGCCCACTGGTTACGCCGCACCAAGAACCCACGAACGTCTAAACAAGCAAGTAACATATATAAGCTGAAAGCTCGACAACTTTCAAACAAACTGGAAAGGTATCCGAAGAATAAAGCGTTAATATGGGTCTTTTCTTTTTTGCGCCATAGAGTACGAAGTGTCTCCATCTGTGCAGATGTTTTATATTGCCTCATTTCCATACCTGTGGTATTTGTTAGGTATACGAGCACAAATAATGTATCTCATTACGATGCAGTCTCCAATGAGAACGTGTTTCTATGGCAACCGCATTTTCATAGAAATCGGTCATGGGTTCTCGTGTTTCCAAAGGAATTTTACCTCCATAACTTAGTTCATGTATTTCCTGCATTTCTTTGAACCGCAGGAGCACGGAATTTTTTCATCTTCCAAAGGAAACTTGTAATCATAGGTCAGTTCCTCTCCTCGTCTCAAACTACAAGCATGAAATTTATTAAAGTATAAAATTATAAGCTAGAAATAGTTTTACGCTAAACAATAGAAATATCCTAAATACGCAGTTCAAAATAAAATAAAAATTTGTCTGCAATAATTTTTACGCCATAAAGACGATGACTAGATCAAGAGTAGATCGTATACTCACTGTTTTGCTGCAAATATAATGATCTTCTTCTGTCCCTCCACAGTTATAACACGCGAAAAACAGTTTGGCTACAACAAAAATCGTTTCTCAAATTACAAAACAAAAAATGAGCATGGAGTAGCTTCAGTGTTCAGACAATTACAATGCGTTGGAGATTGGAGATTTGGTCTAGTCCATCAGTCGATCAATAAACAATTACTCTATGGTTTTTGCGTTTCAACGGCGTGATCTAAACACGCGGGAATGTTTAAAGCCCGGCCTACACGAGCAAATAAAATGTGACAATTTCCGTGTGACAATTTCTATTTGCTCGTGTAGACGACCAAAATTGAGCAATTTTTATGTGGCATATGCATTTGCCGAAAAGCTGGAGTGCTAGCTTTTATGTGACAAAGAAAAATTGTCACATATTATTTGCTCGTGGAGACGAGGCTTAAGAAACACGGGTTTCAATCAAATAGGGCACACGCTATGTACATATTATTTTTACTATACTTACATCACAAGAATGGTTGATGAAACGTGCAGCATCACCACTCGTAGTGGCATCAATCACGTCAAAACTATCAACACGAAACATATAGCATCCAATCCCCTAAATTCAACAATACATATCCCATCACATTCTAAATACTGGTAAGTTCTTTTGAATGCAATTATATTGTGTATGCATATAAGTCTCCCTATGATGAGCAAATCTCCTGGAATTATACTAGTGACACTGGCCCTAGTGCATTGATGTACAATACTTGAACGTTGCGATAAAGGCCCCGTCTACACGGGCGATTTCTGCTGCCAAATTTCGCTTTTTAGCGTATGTGATAGAGTAGGTTGACCGACGAGTACAACAGCAAAATGTTGGGACAGGTATATTGGCCGATTATCTACTATATCATATCGTTCAACAGGCAAAAAATCGCAGCAAGAATCGCCCGTGTAAATGGGCCTTGAAGTTTCCAATTTAATCTGCATCGATTATAAATCTGTGATAGACTTTGCAGCATATACCATTTCAATCCACTTTCAACGTTTAATAATGCAGTCTCTCTTTAAAAATGGAGTCATAGAAAACGAAATATTTTCTGGAGACGGTGGGATAACTAACAAGCCAATGTTACACTTTTCTTTCATCTTGACCGGTTGACCGCACTACAGACCCAATCCTAACATTTCCGAGTTCGTGACAAGTAACATGGAAATATAAACCTGTTTTCCGCTGTAAAAGTGTTGTAGCAAAACGTGTAGCCTATTTCTTGGTTTCGTGAGCAGTAGAGCAAAACTAATGTTTTGAAACAATTAAGAAAACGATGCAGTTGTAGTGGAAAGCGGCTGTCACATATATCATATATTCCTCTTCCGAATACCCACATCCTGCATCAAAATGACTGTATTATTTCTTACCATAATACAATGTATGACTGTATAAATCTGAACTATAAAATACTTACCCTACTCTCATAGTATTTTTCTCTTTTGTCCGTGAGTACAGATCTTATAACATTTCCCGTGTACTCAATGACCATTTCACCAGCGTCTATATCTCGTAAGCAAAACAAACCTCTTCGATGAATGGGCGACCTATGCGAAGCAGAAAGATACTGTAAGCATTAGCTAGAAACGCGCAAAAACTTCAGCAGAGAAGTGAAGAAAAATACTTACTTGAAAACTCCAACAGTGCGTTTAGTATTGGACTGCTTCAAACAACGATACCTCATCGCCATTGGAAGATGATTTGCTGTTGCTCGTCTGAAAATGAAAATAAATAAAATAACTTGGGGTTCTAAGAATCATGTTATGTATTGTTTGTCCCGACAGTCGTATCACTTTTCAAATCTTCAAATATTTTCTTTATTTTCACATATTTTCAGGGATATGTACAGAGATTGATTGCTTTGCCATTTTGACTAGGGAGTTTGAGCTTCGAGTTCAAAAGCTACGGCAAACGGCAGAGCCGTTTTTCTTGGCAGACTTTTTTTCGCCTCTCTTCTTTTTGGATTTTCCATTTTATGTCAAACAGTTGTATTTTGACTTCCTGTGCTAACACGGCTAATTATCTTTGCCTTACTGTCTTTATATTGGCAAAATTTTTTTCACCTGGCGTCTGACGTTTGCCGTTGAACGCAAATCTTAAGCTCTCTAATAACTTTAAAGACGCAAGCCATATATGAAAGTGATATGCCGCTCGGCTTTTTCGATGACATTTGTTTTAGTGGTGGCCTCGACTAGGTGTCAAATCCACGATTAAAGTCTAGATAGATGGATAGGTACATTGATGGCTTACATATGATTACCTGACTGCATGAAACAAATTGCGTAACTATTTACAATTGTTTGTTTAATGTATATGCAGTACCTAAACCAACCTTGACAATTTGTTTTTGCTATCGATTATTATTCTCCTATATTTATCCGGGAAAACCTATGACTTTCGGCAGAGTAGTTGGAGGACTCTTTTTTCACATGAGAAAATGAAGTTCGCCATAAGAATCAAAGCCACAACCTCACTGGTGAAAGGCGCTCGTCCTAACGACTGCGCCACCAAAGCCCTATTACTCCTCATCCACGAAGTAAACAACAGTCGCCACCATACTTACCCGGGTCGGATGGATAGTTAGGTGCAGGCGTTGTCAGCAAATGAAAACGGTTAAGGACCCCAGGTTACTTATATTTAGATCCCAACAACATACATTATACAAGCTTGACCTGACCATGCACCACATCACGCTGAATCAACTGATTAGCAAATATTGAACTAACTTTGACATACAGAAAAAAAAACATGGATCTAGCGATCTGCAACAATATAGTGCCAAACATTGGTCACTCTGTGGCTATTAGACAGCAACTGAGCCGTAAGTTAGTAAGCCGCTCCCTCAGTGGCGGACACTATACAAAATATTGGGGGGGCCTGAGACCAAATTGTGAACATATATGCTGACAGAAAAATTGTGCCAAAATTTATGTTCGTTAATTTACATGTATACTGTCTAATCTGAGTGTAAATATAAGGGAATTCAAATATTAACATAGCAACTTCATCAAATGGCCGCACATAATTATTCGTTATAAGGTACATTCTTTCGAGGTTATTGGGAGGGGCAGGGGGGGACCGGGGGAGGCTCAAGCCCCCCCCCCCTTTGGCCCCTCCAAGTGTCCGCCACTGCTCTCCCTGCATCCTGAAGCCGGTTGTATAAGAACGTTAGTTAAACCCAACTATCACACATCGACCAACCAGAATTGCGTATTCAACATTCAACTACTTTTTAACTATAACATCGCAATTAAAGCGTAGGTAAGAGTTTTATACCACCAGCCAGTGCTATGTATGTGGTACTGGCTTTAGATCTAGCCCAAGCTGCGCGCTGTGTCAATGCTGCTTATATTTACTACGTAACATCATACACTTAGCCACACTAAAGCCTGGTTTCTAAATGGTCATGTTTGTCGTATAAATAGAATCACTATCTTTCTAAGCAGCCGAAATAGAGCAGTTCGAAACTAATTTTTGGCAAAGTAATTACTACCAGGCCGAGTTGAGTATAGTCAAGATCTCGAATTGTGTCTGTAAAGATGATATCAGGTTGGACCGAATGTTAAATAATGTAAGGGGGAAGTAAGTGAAGATTTTGCAATGCGCAGTGCACACACATCATCCCCTTCGAGGCCAAGGCTTGTGATTTTTCGAATTTTCGTGCTTTTAAAAGATTTTACGCAGAAAAGGATTGATATGCGGATTCACATCCGTACTGCACCTTTAAATACAGTTTTGAAATATAGTTATGCTACGTTAATACTGGAAGGCTATATGATGATCTTAGTGAAACAAACAAACGCTCTCTATTGATTTGACCCACATGCAACAGATATTAACAGCATGCCTGATTCTAATGGCACTCCTCTCGTAATGAACTTCATTAATATTCTGGAGTCCGAGGCAATATTTCACTGGGGATACTTCTAGTTAGCAGATAATATGTGCATTTTCTACGACATTCACACTTAAGATAAAATACTTTAGCCAACGAGAGAAATCGCAACTTTTCGTTTACGACAGTTTACGACCATATGAAAACCAGGTTTAATAAGTAAGGTTTAAAATACCTGGCAGCAATTTCCTGAGCGACTTCAGGATCATCCGGGTTGTCAAGAGGAACTTGTGATATTTTTCGGTGATTCGATGCCAAGAAACTGAACATGTCAATCTCTTTCGTCCGACTGAAAATGTGAAATATTGACATAACAATTATAAAACATTAACACGATACAGACAAATAAACTACTGTAAACAAACAAGCTAGCAAGCAAGTAAACAAACAAACAAACAAGCAATTACTAAAGCCCGTATTTTACTACGCAAATTTGTTTGAGAGAAAAACAAATCTACCAACGTGATTGGATTACTTTCTACTTTTTGGCGGCAAATTATTTTGCGAGCCAATTACGTTGCTAGACTTTTTTTCTCGAACAAATTTGCGAAGTGGAAAGCAGGTTTTGAGAATAGGCAGATACATAAAAGTAAAACAAAACAGAAAAATTCTATACACTATCTCAAAATTTGACGGAACGAGAAATTTACCCAACTCATATTTTCCTCTAGTACAAAGATTCGGATCACAGTGACTTAGAGACAATAAATGTGGGGCATCTTTTTGAGCTATGTTTATTCAAGTGAGTTTACAATAGCACACGTGTTAAGGATGGGCTTTAACACGTATAATTGTAAACAGACAGGGGGGCCGGGCAACAATATGAAGTTAATTGTCTCCATATTCTACAGACAGGTGTGATGATTCTACAGACACGTGTAATCTCAACGTCAGCATACAAAAAAGTTACAATTGATACCATATCCTACATCAAAAACAGAAGATAGTAAAAACATGTACCACTCACTTATGAAATGGTTCCGCTCTAGCACAGCCATGTTCATTTTCTTTGAGCTAAAAACAAAAAAACATCACCAAAACTGGCCTATACAAGATTTTGCAATACTAACATAAAAATATACAGAAAATGCCAAATATGTGATTTTCGTTGTCTTAATTGTCTGTAGCTATGTATGTTTATTTGTTTATTCGTTTGTTTGTTCATCTACTTGTTTGTCTGCTGTGTTCTCGTTTGTTTGTTGTTAGTTTGCTTGTTTGTTGCTTGAGTGACTTTTTCGACCATGAGATAAGATACGTAAAATATGGTAAGGCGTTCGGCATAACACGATCGTACGTTTATGGTATCAATCTTGTTTGGCGGGCTTTGCTTGTTAAGTTTCTAAAAATCTAAACCTAACCTCGCCGTCATCATTATCTGAATTGTACTTGGAGCGAGTGTCGTGATATTGAAATGAATATTGCTCACAACATTTCTTGCCAGGAAGCTGTTCAATCAGATAAATAAGCGGCTCCTATAAAAAACACTTGAACGTTCAACCACTATATAGAATGACAGAAGAGACAATTGAACAATTAACAAGTTCGATTGATTAGCCCGTGAATGGGCCCAATGTTGGCAACGTCATCGATGGGTGTATCAATGAGCCCATTCGCGGGCTGTTCGCGTAATGTCTGAAAATCTACTAAGCAAAATAAAGATGGGAATCACCGACATATATACATCTGAACTGCTGGCTTGGCGTCAAAAAGCATGGTCCAAGATGGCCGAAAGAATGAGAGTGTTTGCTTATGAAGTCGGCTGCTGACCAGTAATGATGACTTCATTGAAGAGCCAGCGATGTCGCAATACTCTCATATTCGTCAGCCTTTGTGACTTT
>JAODVQ020029472.1:0-20354 GCA_025400075.2 Phenganax stokvisi
GTGACAAAACTCAGCCCGGTTAACCGGGCTAGCCCGGCTCATGTAATCAACCCCTAAGGATGATTCACGCTTCTGAAAATGAGAAATGTGAAATACATGAACTCAATAAAGCAAACCTTAACTCTTGCAAGGAAAGCAAACTATCTTCATCTGAATCTGTCTCTGAAGGACTGCTGTCACCATTCTGCAGAAAAACAACGTCAGAGCAACGAGTTTTTTAACATTTAAATTGCATAAGACAACAGTAAACTTGGTTGTTAAAAAGTCGCCAAGCTTCTGTGTCTGTCATCATTGGTAGCTCAAATGAGAAAGATTTGTTTTGTATTTGAAACTATGTGTTCCTTTCAATGATCAAGACCTCAGAGAAAATATCGTCAATAATTTTCTCCTTCAAAAATCAAAAAGAAAAGACTGAACAATATCACGCCGACCATACTATAAGACTTGGCTAATATTAAATCCTTGAGCGTGAAAGTGTCCATCATAAATGATGTTGTCCTTCAATAACCGTCAAGAAATGATGGCAAGGGTACATGCAATATTCCGTACCGAGTATATTTTAGTTTTCTCCAGCAGTTCTTTGACTCTTTCATGCAACTCATCTGTCTCATCAGAAGAAATATCTTTAGAAGAACTGTGTCTCTCAGAAAAATGAAATAGTCTCCTTCTTTCAGACAGCGGACGACTATACGCCACGTCATCTGACGTAGGTCCGCTATCAGGGAGTCTTGCACGAGATGTAGGAAATGACGTCAGAGATGGCGTAGAACTGGAGTGACGCTGACGATCTGGGCCAAAACGATATTGAAGAAACTCACTGCCGTAAACTTTAAAATAGGCTCGGCACACTAAACAATCTTTGTGAGGAACACGGCAATCTTGACAAGGAACTACGGAGAAAATAAGTATATCTTAATTTTACATATTCCGGTTATGAAAACGCACTCAGTGGTATTAATTGATATTGTTCACTTACGCGGATCTCCATCCGCAGGTAACGGTGTACTGGGTAAACTATATCTCAGTTTTTCCTTCGATTTACTGCTGGGAGTTGGCGGGAAATCACGACGTGATATAATGCTCTCATCAGCTTTACCAGTCTTGAATGGAGGTTTGTTGCCGCCAGACTTGCGATGTAATGAACGTTTTAACCTCGGAGATAACGATCTTGATTTCACCATTACTACACCGTTGTTCTCTGGTCGCCTCGGACACTCACATATACAGTGCCAGTGTGACGTTGTCATGGGAGTCTGAACGCGTGTTGAATGCATGACAGGGAGCGTTTCTTCGTCTTGATCAGAAGAATCACTTTGCTATTTGTGGAAGAGCATTCATTGAATTAGCAGTCATTGAATTAGCTATATGTACATCATATTAGAGTTTAAATATTTTAAAAATCTTCTGTAAAAATATTGGAACCAGGAACCTAGTCAGTTTTTAAAAACGTGATCTGCATGCATCGGCGAGGATCTTACTACATGTAAGGAACACTAAGTTTACTCGCTCATAATCGGATACAAGTTTTTGCCCCACTATAGCCAATTGTGGTGATTGAAGATTGTGAAAAGAACATTTCTCCAAAGAGGTTATTCCACTATTGACAAATAGGCTGACCAATTGACCATACTGAAAAAAGATGGCAGATGTACATTTTACCAGAATGCTTTGCGGTCAGAAATCGTTGATAGAGGCGAATTGACGTCTTCTAAAAGTCAGACATTAGGCAGGAGATTATTTTCTTCGTTGTTTTGCAGTTTCACATCATTAGCTGTTTTCTTGACATATTTTTTTAGCGATTAATGTTTGATGCACGCAATGCATTCTGGTAAAATGTACATGCCGCCATCGTTTTCGTTATGGTCAATTGTCTTCCGGAAATCAGTCTTCAACGGTTGGGGTACGGCTAAAGGCTCGTTTACACGTGTGATTTTGCTGCGATTTTCCTCGTGCTGAAAGATATGATAGAGTGAATATCTGGCGAGCATAGTCCATCCGACAATTTTACCAATGCATTCGTCCGTCAATCAACTCCATCACATACCCTAAACGGAGAAAAGCACCCGTGTAAACGGCTCCTAACCATGCTCCTAACGAACTTCTAACATATCTATTTTCTACCTTTTCGATTTCAGGCGCAAGTGATATAGGACTCTTATGAATCATGACTCTGTCCTCCTGTATGGTCGTACTGGTCGAAAATTCTAGTTTCGGATTTATGCCCTAAAATACAGCAATCATCATCCTTTAAAAACGATATAAAGGCGCTTCTTGATTTATGAGCAACCGCACTATTTCATGAGAGCATGAACCGGCATTGGGTTGTCCATACATCAAAAAAGTTTCAAACTTAGTCCAGAAAAAGTTTAAACGTTCAGATATTGGTTATATCGAGATTGAACTATAATATAAACCAAAAGTTTTACCAGAAAATTTGCAGTTCGACTGAGGAGAATTTCGCGATCAAGACCATTCTTCTTAGTAAGAGTTTTGTCAGGAAAGAGAAATTTTCTTGAAGATTCTTCGTGATAAGCCAGGAGTCTTCCACCTGGAATACACGATGTGGAAACACGAGTTCAGAAAATGACTAAAACAACAAGTGGCACCATACTTTACGTCTAAGATACTGTACTTTTATGATTAATTATACCTTGACGACGTTTCGAATATTGCAACAACTCAATGGCGATGTTCTCCTCTGAAAGAAATCGTTTGTTTAAATTCATACATCGAGGAACATTAAATGAAATCTTTTGGGATTCGTGTTCCTTTCATGCATGCATATCCAACTATTTGCAAGTCTGAACCAATCTCTAATATTATCAAAATTTCAAAGAGTACAGGTCATTTCAAGTGATACTTTAACCGATTAAGTTAGGCCATTATTAATTCCATAGCATAATTTACAATGCACAAAATTTTTTACTTTGAAATTCAAAACTAAACTACAATTAGGGCATCGTAAAGCGCTTAAGACCAATTCGAATGAACTTTATTTTAGGCGTTTTAAATGTTAGTTCTCTTCGCTCCAGATCGTTTCACGAATCAGCCATTTCCCATCATGCTCAGCAAGAATAGCATTGCCACATCCTTGAAACACGACGTTTCCTTGATCATCAAGCACGCTTACTTTGGAGAAAGACACGTGGACTAGACGAGAGACAATGTAGATTTCAGCAATAGGAGTGATCTCGTCAACTGTAATGCTTAGTAGACCCCACTTCAGTGATGAGAACACGTGAGTTAACCAGTCACGCACAGCTTGCTTTCCTTTTAAACGCCGTCCTCTTGGCACAAACAAACAATCATCACTATAATAATCCATGGCTTTTTTGATATCATGATCAGCCCAAGCTTGACCAAATTCGTCAAAACTTTGCTCAATTAATAGTTTCAAATTTCTTGTGATCTCTTCTTGAGGTCTCACGGCGCAGTTTGAGTACATATCAATAAGCCAAGCACCTGAAACTCGCTTCCAAATCATCATACCATATATGGTTGCTATCTCACTACCGTCTTTTCTCACGACTATTTCATGGTAACGCTGGTACGCATGCTCACCACCACCAGAAATCTCATCGCTAAAGAAAATGATATCTGCGACGGCCAAGTCGTTTCTAAAGCGCAGTAATGTATGTTTAAGCTGCTCCCGACCAATGATCAGACCTAACCCGCTTCTCATGACCCTCACATTCTCGGTGTACAATTGTAATACTTCATTAATTGTACAGTTCTTCCACGTTTCACGCCATTTTTCGATCGCTAAATACAGTTCTTTATCAAGAGCAGCGTCCGCAGCCATTATGTAAAGCAATCAAAAAGCGCAACGTTCAAACTCCAGGATCATGTTACCACTTACCGTATTTACTCGTTTGAGCGCCACCCCCGATTGAGCGCCGCCCTCGAATGAGCGCCGCATATGAAATCAAATTTTTTTAAAGAGCG
Source organism: Phenganax stokvisi (assembly GCA_025400075.2). Lineage (NCBI taxonomy): Eukaryota > Metazoa > Cnidaria > Anthozoa > Malacalcyonacea > Clavulariidae > Phenganax > Phenganax stokvisi. The sequence goes on from JAODVQ020029472.1 coordinate 3,946, forward strand.
CCGCACAAATTATTTTGAAACGCGGCGCTTAATAGAATCACCGTCAGAATCGCTGAAGACGTTAATATAAAACAAACATAAATCTTAAAGAAACCTCGGAAATTTATTTTCTTGTATTACAATGCTTTTTAGTTCAAAGTGAGTGTACTTTAAAGCTCTTTTATTTAACTCTGTCTTCAGAATTTTGGCAAGGTGCAGGTCCGTTGTAAACGCTGAGAACTTTGCCGGAACAACAAGGCCAATAAACTATTAAACAGTGTAAGATCTTTCCGCTGTCAAATTGGGATATTTAGTGAGAAAGACATTTAAAACAAGTTTATTTTATTGTTAAAAGTTATTGTTATAATTCACTAGTAAAAGATTTTTTAAAGAGCGCCGCATCTGAAGCTCTAAAAATTTAAAGAGCGCCGCGGCGCTCAAACGAGTAAATACGGTAATCCATGATTGAGTCGGTTTTCTTTCATGTGCGTGTGAATAAACATACAGCACTTGAACAGTAATTAGTCAAGAAATGAAGGGAAGCAGTAAAAAACTATTTGTCCAAATGGCAAAAACTTAACAAAACTCTTTGAGAAAACCTTCTCAATCATAAAATAAGTAAGACAAGCCCTCGCTCTGGGGCTTTATCTCTTACACAACGACAGCAATAAATTAGATCGGACTGACAGACGACAAAACAGAGTTAAAGAGCTTCTTTCCATTTTCATGCTTGAATCGCTTGGTAATATTTGCAGAGTACAAAAATTTTACTAGTTTTATTATCAATTCCTTCAAAATACCATAAAACAGCGCTTTCAGTTTACACTAAAGGTCCAGACACACCGGATGCGACTCGGTAACGCGACGCGGTTTTTCGACTTTTGCTAACTTGTAAATGAGGTTAAATAAGCAAAGTTAACAACTGAGTAACTAAGCGCGCGGAGCCTGGAGGCGAGCCTATGAATCAAAGGCAACGGGCATCGCGTGAGCCGAGCCAGTGTGCCAAGTGCAGCATAGCAGGCGAATCTAATTTGCATATCGGAGGGCAAAACAATTCATTTTTTTCTTTCTCTTTCTCTCCTACCTTCTTCATTGCTCTCTCTAATTATAAAACAAGAGGTTGCTTTCCACCGAGTAACTCGGTGTGATAGGTGCAACAGGGTGGTCAGGTCATTAGGCGAGATTGTGACACTGGGTTGGGGACCTGAATCCAAGTAATTGCAATATCGGATTAATGGCAGACCTCCCACTCGTTGCACCTAGGATAGGTGTTAACTTTGATTCTACTTGAGATTCTCGAGATATTCAAAGCCAATATAAATAATTATGTTTAGTTATTTAGTTTGTATGTCTTACAAAATTTTCCTCCATGGGTAAATTTTTCGCTATTACAATTTAAAAAATCATGTCGGCCATGTCACACGGTTTAATATTTCTTACAACATGCATTCCAATTTTCCTTTTGAGAGGTATAAAATTGGCAGATACGAGACTTCATCACACTCCGCCTGCACTCTGCTGAATCTGCTAGGATGTGCTGATGTTTTTTGAACACTCTTGCTAATTAACATCACTCAGAGTTACAACGGCATTGCAAGTTGCAATGACATTAAGTGATAACTTTAGCTGATTCATTGTTATTACAGCAAACATAAGATTACAAAGAGACAGACCATCTTGAGAATATAACATATTGTTCAAACATGATGAATCATTGACAGAGATAGCAAATTTCGACTTCATTTCAAAGTCCTCTTCAGATAGAATGAAATACTAGTACAAAATAAGAAGAGGGAGAACCTCGTCTGGGAAGAAGGTAAATTCATGCAAACCTGATTACAAGCTCCAAAATTATAGTTATTTCTACAGAAATTGATATAACTATAAGATAAAAAGAATTGAGCCAAAAATATAGAATGGTAAAGATGATTGTATATAGTGTATAGAAAAAGTGTGCATGGGCATTGATCGAAAAATTGTAACTCCCTGCTGACTCAAAGTCATAAGATTGTTAACTAGAGAAGACTGCAATCTAAGTTGAAGGGCATCCAGAATTTGCAAGACAAAATCTCCAGTTGAGATTATTTTTACTACACAATTAATGAGTTCTTACCTTCTAACATTTCCACAACTTGATCTGGTTCCCTTATGTTCATGTAGGTCTATAAGTATTGTGTGACTATTAGAACTGGGGCAGAATTGTAAGACCAAGCTTTTCCTTTCAAAAGACCAATCATTAGACTTGTTCATCTGAGTTTGCTATTTATTAATTTTTACATGTTAAAGCCAGTCTATGAGAGAGATTGAGCCAGTATCCCTGTACCTACCTTTTCAAAGTATAATCTCTCGTTGAATATCAAAGGAAAAGATGCATAAACAGATTTTGTTCTTTTGGAACAGCCAAGAAGGGCGACCCTTAGAAATAGCATGTTTCTGTTGGAAAGATGCCTTGTACCAGGACATGAAACCTAAAATTCATAATAACTGTGTTTGAACAGTCAATTGCTGTTCGTATTCAACTCAACTGTATAACTTCAAATTTACGCAAAAATAACAATAACTTCTTAACTCACCAAGTGAATATCAAGCTTAACTTCGCACGAGAAACCGGTCTTACCCATATCGTTAAAAATAAAATGCCTCTTTACAAGTTTAATCTTGATATAAACAAAGTTGCTGCTTCTATGGACGCCATAACTTCACTGTGATTGGTCAAAGAACATCGGAGCTATAATCCTACGGGATTCTTACCACGACAGACTGGCGAAAAAAATTACTAAACAACGTGCAATGGTCAGCACTAAATTTGATAAAAAAGAAACTATTCAAAAACAGTTTCATCTCAAATTTTGATATTTACATCAAGCTAAAGCTTTTCATGTATAATAACTTTATGCAATAACCTCATTTATAAATATATGTTTAGTTTATAAATCTTTACCCACCAAGCTTATGAATGTTTTCGGCCCTAAAAACCTAAAAACTGTTGCTGGTTACTTTTTCATGGCCTAAGCAATTCTTAAAAGTATAACATAAAACACATAAAGCGTTGCAAGTTTTTCATGGCAAAAACAATTTTCACTTGAAAAAGATTGCTGCATTTGAACAATGAGGACAGCTTTCTGCATGCTGCACAAAATTTTGAAAGGTTCGTCTCAATTCAGCCAGTTCATTCTCAGTTTGAGAGATGTGTTCTTGCAATCGCTGATTTTCAAATTCAAGATTTTCCATCCGTTGCCGTTTTCTTTTTCTGTACAAACGACTGCTGACGACGTTCCTTTCTCTACGTCTTCGAAAATGATCACTTGTTTCTGATAAAACAGGACGTTGACAATTTGTTTTGTTGTCTAGGACAACTGGGTTGTTTTCATTGAAGCCATGAAGCGCCTGAAATGGCGGTTCATTGAAACGGACCAAAGATAATGTCCTTTCCATCAATTCTTCTCCAACATTCCTGCTCACGCTCATCTTGATATATGATAAGGTTTGCTCCAAGATTTTAATGAAAAACGAACACAAAAATTAAAATAAACTTCTTTTCTCTTTACTTTCTAGAGGTGGCGTCAGTACCGACGATTTCCGACTAAAGTACGAGCAGATACGCTACATTCTGAATTCTGACGCTTTCCCCAAGGTTTCTGAACACTGTTCCTGAACGGTGGATGTGGTTAGAACTAGGAAGGAACAACAATTCTGCAACCAGTTTCAAAACAAGTTTTTTATTTATCCCATTACCTCTACGCTTCTTATTAAAAGTGTACTCAAGCTTTTTCAAGGCATTAAGTTTTGATGCAGAATTTTGAACTAAAGCGACGTGTTAATTTTTCACTAGAGATTCATTTGTGACTATTGTCTTAAATGTTTCCATCGGGAAAGTTCGCCTAGTTGCTGCTTGAAAGTCTCTCCTTTTAAGGCCACTGGTTGAAACACAGAAGAGCATGGACAAACACAAAATTTGCAGCTTCTTGCACGTCATATTACGTGTGCTAATCCGCGTGTTGAAAAGCTATGAAAAAGTTCTAAACTACAATGCTATAAATGATGCAAGCACATCACAATCAATGTATTAAAAGAGTGTTTCTTAGTAAAATAACTGTGTATATGGAATAGTGTATACTAATTTCATTCAAATTGAGAAAAACACTACATGATTTTCATCAACTGCATGCAGAAGACTACCTTTTTACCGCCTCAAGTTTGCTTTCCATTGCCGCAAAAACATAGACAACGAGAAGACATTCTTTGCACAAAGAAACAGTTCTGCGACAGCAAGACATTTCAAGCTACAAAGCACAACATACTATGAAGATAATTTCATCAAATGCTAGGTAATGTTATTAGGTTGCATTGTCTTACAGAATATACTGAAGGCACGATCAAGCGGAGCGGATATTAAAACGCAGGTATTGGGAAATGAGAAATTACTTACTGGACTTAAAATATCCCTACTTTTATTGAACATTGTTTCCCAGGAGTCGCTATAAAAATTAAATAATATCATAGGTTTCATATAAGATATAATGTGTTAAAATTATTGAAATCAGTCAGCTCCACAATACAAAAAGGGATAGCCACAGAGATAAAACAAAAACAACCTAAACTATACTCTTTTAAAAGACTTGATTGTATTAAGTGTAAACATAAACAAAGAAACTTGTAATCCAAACTATGTATTAAATGCTATAAAAGACTGGTTGCCCAAGCATACCCAGACGAACTTTGCAAAATACAACTCACCGAAACATTGTGAAAGAATTCCACAACCCCTGTCCATGACTCCACAGCATTCTATTAAATACTTTTGTAAATAATCTTGAAAGTCTCAACTTGTCCAGATCACGAACTCCCCAGACTTTTTGCAAAATGGATCTAGCGTTTCCTCGCACTATATCAATCACTTTGCACCTTTTTCTGGAATCCAATTTCACCAGCCAATAATTTGCAACTCTCTCCTTGTAATATTTCCAGTTATCATAGATCTTGGGAAAATACAAGAATTTGGATACACTTGTCACAATACTGCTGCAATTCATGCACTAGAGGACTGTATTAAACCAAACATTCTAAGGAGCTACTTGAAGCGAACATCTTTGAGTTAACCTAATGATAAAATGACTTTACATTTATTGCATGCAGAAATAGGTTACCCACAAAAGAGCATACAGCTCCGTGGGCCAAAACGGTCTTTTAACGACAAAGTAAAATAAAATAAAATGTATGGACATGAAAGTTAACTCGATATGTACATGATTGATAATGAGTGAAGCTTCTTCTTCTGTTTTTCCAGGAAATTTTATTTTCATATCGCAGAGTAACATCAATGTTCGTCGTGTTAGTTCTTCGTCTTTTGCCGTATCCTGGAAAACAAGTTTAAATTGAGATACTGTCAATTTCTTATTTAGCAATTTCAATGCTTTCTTAAATCCTACACAATCCTGATAACATTTGAGGTATTAACCTTCAACCCAACTTGATCTTTCGTCAAGTTAACTAAAGACCTTGAAATTTTCGATCTTTGCAAGGACGTCGCGGATGAAATCCTTTTGAACTCGCGGGCTGTAGCAGGTCTCGTGGCAGAACGGGGGCGGAGCGATTTAGTACTGCAACTACGATCATTAGAGATACTACGCATGCTCGATGAATAAGAGAAATCAGTATAATCTCTTTCGTCTTCTTCTGAGAATTCATCGCCGTTTTTCATAGATTTGACGTCACTGGACTTTGCACTTGGCATGGACGAGAGCGGCTAGAAATAGAAAAGGCAGCATATATATTGAGTGACAAACCAACATCTACGACTTCATTTAAAATATGAGTAGAGTCCGAGAATACGTTTGATATTGAATGTATAACTGTTATTACTTTTGGCCCTTTCACTAAAAGTTGGTCATTTTCCAAGAATGCTTGTTCATCAACTTCACACTGTTCTAGCAGATCCAATATTTCTTCTTCCTTCAAAACAAAATCACAAACTTTGCAAGAGTACATATTTTGGACTCAGTTGATTTCTAACCTCACCTTTAATGCACTGAATGGAGACTTGGATTGTTTTTGATTGCTAGACGATGTTCTACCTAAATTGAAATGCACAAAACATTAATCAAACTCGCAGATTATACCATACCTGTAATCGTCCAGAAAATAGTTGAGACAACCTCTTTGCTCCTATTCACAATGTCGTATGAGAATATGAAATTGTTCAAATGGTGATGATATTATATTTTCATGTTTGTCCATACGTGTGGAAAGCTTTTAAGATTTCATTACTTGTTTTTCAGCGCAAGTTGCCAGTCACAAAATTGTGAACGAAGGAGAAGGGGGGATTTCAAAGAAAGTCTCAATATATTTTGTGGACGATTGTGGCTGCCGGTATATTGCTACACTCACTAGTCGTCAAAAAATCGTAGCAATAACATTGTATACCCGTAGAGAATAGTTTCAACGCTCCCTCAAGTAACATCATGTATAGTTGTGCTTTCTCTTTATCTCGAGGTGGGTATATTCTCCGATAGTGACCCTGCAAAAGTAAAATAGACTAGAAATCATAAAATTATGAAAAAATATAAAACATTATAAGTTCAGTCTCGAACCGAGTTTCTGAATTCGTACTCCTCCCTGGTGGCGTCAACACGAATTCGGGAAAGTTGTTCTTTCTAAAGCAATGGAAAGAAATTTGTTAAACCTAACTATTTACATACGAACGCATACAAACGAAACTTACTAACTGCGCAATGCGTTTTTCTAAAATGATTTTCTTTGTTAAGTTCATCTGTCAAAAACACCAGAAAAAAATAGTTCAGAAAGAAGGCAAAATACTAAACTTTGTTTCGCAGTCGTATAGCACGCAGTAAAGAACTAGTGATGAGTAGAAATCATGTAAACAGTAGAACGAGCGAGAACAACAGCAAACTGTACTCAATCGAAAATCTCAAACTGTATATGCCACTAAGTATAAGCTTTTTGCTCTATTCGTCCATTCATTTCCTTGTGTAATCGCCGCATGCATCAAACAATGCACTGTATTGTACACACTTCAAGTTCGTGGCCGCTTCTTTTAGGCTGCATCATCAATCTTCGTCGACTTTGTGCCTTCTCTACAGCCATACCGTGTTTTCTGTCACAAGGCCTTGAAACAAGAACGAGGTTACACTTCTTGCTTCTTCTCAAAGCTTCATTTGTATATTAATTAATCAATTAAATTTGCCAAAAAAACCCCACAATTTTGAAATGTTTCCAGAAAGCCTTGTAACCAATCAAAAAACTTGCTAAATCACACCTGATATTTAGTAGTTTTATTGCGTCACGTAATAGTCCACTTTTGATATCATGATCAAGTTTCGAATCCGTGCCAAAACTTGGGGAACGATTCACCTAGAAACATGTAACAAACTTTGTGTTAGTACAAGTGACTGAAAGAACTTTGAAGCTAGACACGCCACCCTATGGAGAAAATGTTTTTGTTCAGTATGCCAAACGGTAGCAGATAGCCAGGTCGACTGAGCTTGAATGAGTGACAACTAATGCGTATACATAAATCCCCGAGGCCGGTTGTATAGAGCTCTTAACTACGTTTAACTGCGATTTTGCAGTTAGAATGTAGTTCGGGTTTGTACTTAGCGAAAGATAATTTTAACTATGTTTTTATATAACTGACCACTGCTTTTCTTTATTACTATATCTCAATCGCCAAACAATTTTTCTTGTCATAGATTTTACTTGCATCTTATATTCTTATTACCTCCAGCAACCAAGGTTTCAATTTCTGATCAAGTAAAACATCAAATCCCAAGATCTCAAAGCAAACACTAGATTTGCTGGGGTCTGATCCTGGACGACATAAACGATAGGAGTGCAAAACATGAGGTTGAGAAACTATCATAGTTTTTATAATCAGATCCTGTAATAAAAATGATGTAATTTATAGTAAAGTGAATGAACTTTGCGGTGGAGACGGTTGCATTCATATATAGTATATTGAGAACTAGATTCAAATTTTGAAAAGAACAAACATTTTCCCCCAACTAACCGTAATGTTATTCCAAACAGCTGCGACATTTTTATCATGTTTTCTCAGCCACTGAGAAAGAAAAGCTAAAGATCTGACAAAAACAGAATTCAAGATTATTTATATTTCCACCGTAATATTTATTAATGTAAAATATAAAGAGGTTTCGGAGATTGCTATACTGGCAAATGTTTTAACTAAAGTTTCTTTTGCATGGCAGTAAGTTTCTTCCGAGTAGTTACAAGAATCCAGTAAAATATATTTCTTCAAAAAGAGTATCGCATCCGCCTAAGTACACACGAATAACTGGTGAAACAAAAACAAAACATGAAGTGACAGAATGTATCAAGATTAATTTTACTAAAGATTTATAGTCGACCTTTTACTTCCCTTGCTCGAATCTTCGTCAGTAGAAAAATTCTCATTATGCTTGTTCACTGAATAGTTCGTTAAATGCATATATGAATCATTCTACAAAGAAAAATTCATCAATTTTGAACTGGATTAACAAGAAAGCACCAATTAAGAAAAGACAGAATATCCTTCATTGTCTGTATTAAAAGGTACGGTTAATTAATTTTACAAATTTTGCCAACACAAATAAAAACAAACTTACAAGATTGTCATCGCTGGGATTTTCGTAACATTTCGTGCTTAATCTCACCTTAAATTACAAACGTACGTCGATCTTCCAAACTTGAACAAAGTGAATTTTCTCGGTTAATTACAGTACCAGCAAGTGTCGCCTTACATGTACCTACCAGTCCATCATCATAGAGAAAAATTCTCAATGGATCACAACTGGTGACCAAAACGTAAATTCGAAGATCAAATTTGTAGCCATCAAGCAACATTGGCTGAAAAAAAATGAACAAATTGAAACTAAGATGTTCCAACGCATCAACCACAGAGAGCGGAAGACTTCTATACAAAACAATAAAATAGGGTTGCAATTTAACAAACAAGCAAACAAGTTCGCTAACAAATATCAAAAAAAAATAAGTAAGAAAACAAACAAACAAACCAAAAACAAACCAAACAAACAAAATGTGATGTAACTTATCTCACCTTATCAATATACTCTTGTACAACAATATTGTGATTTGAACGAATATGGTCAGCATTCTTTACTAAATAAATCCTATAACATTCTTCGTTCATTAACCGTGATTTCTACTATGATTGCAATACCCTTGGCATCTACAACAGATGTATCAAGCAATGCTGACACATCTGTATTAACCAATATGCTTAACTAGATGCTGTTTTTACAAAGGAATCAGAGCAACCATCTCACCCATTTCCCATGGCACCATTGGCAGGTTTCACAATAAATGTTCTTGTTCTCTTTTTTTTCTTCAGTTCTCTGCAATAATTTGTGAACAACGTATATCTACGCAGTCAAGGAATCACGCAATTTAAAGTAAAATATATGTGATAAACGTACTCATGACACCTTCGAAATTCAACTTATCAATCTAACATCACTAAATTTTTAACTTTACAAAAATTTTTTTGTAAGATGAATTCCCAAGAAGTGGAAAGTCTTTGGATATTGCTGTAAACAGGCAACTCAAAAGATACTCTGCAGGCAAAATCCAAGTTGCCGGAGCAAAATTGTAATCTTCAGGAAATCCCTTTTCCATTCTTAAAAAATACCATATCATAATTAAAAGCAGAGAAAAGAACAAAGAAACTGACAAATAAAAAAAAAAGAATAAAAAACAAATAAAAAAGGAGCAGATACACAAGCTAACAAATAAATTTATTCTAATATACAGTTTTGTGGAAACACCATGTAAATTTATTTATGCAATTTATTTATTCATTTAAGCAGAATTTAAACAAACTAATGAGCACATAGACAAGAAAGTACAAACAAACACACAGACAAACAAACAAACAACTAAACAACCAAGTATGAATACATGGGTATAATTGTGCAGAGCTATGCCTCACCTACTCATGTGTCTAGCCAAAGAATCTTTACGACATATTTCTCCCATCCCTGGAAAATGATTTATTCTCTGGCACGGAGAAAGTATCAATGGTCAAAACAAAATACCTTCCTAAATTATTACTGGTATTGATAACACTTTATCCATAATATTTAATTTACTTGATAAGATTTTAACTCAACAATTCTTTCACCAGGAACAAAAGAATCATTCCAAATAAAGAAACTAGAAAGAAGAACAATAATTTTCAGCTGTCCAAAATAACACCTTGGAGCATTATACAAGTCTGCCCTTTTCAGCTCACATAAGTAGAGAATGGCATATCTCCCATTATCTGTAAGTCTATTGTAAGTCTAACGATCTATTCAATAAACAGTGTTACCAGTTTGGATCTGTCTCTTTAACTACACTGAATCCCATGGCTAGACACACCTCGTGGACTGTAAATTTTAAAAGCAAACAGTTTGTTATATTCATTAAAATGTCATTTATATAACATGGATAATAAAAATATCAAAATCTGCGAGGTCATGCAAATGCTAAATAATTTCCTACCTACAGCATATTTTGTACCAGAAAGGTTTGCATGCATTCGCTTCTGACTTTTTTTCTTCAGTTTTTTAGGTTTACCATTCAGAATCGCAGATTCACTAGTTGATCTTTCTGACACGAAAAAAGCATGATTCACAGAACTTGTCATTTCTGGATTCAAGTCGTTCCACATTTCGACAGCCAGTTTTCTGGAAGTGTTCAGTCATACTTCAAAGTGTTTATACGATTACCAGTATCCATCTATTATACAAGTCCAAGCAAGCCGAACTATCCTCTTGCGAAGTATTAAAGAGCGTGACAAACATGATTGTGTTGATATCCACCAAAACAACATTCGATTTACGACTTTCAACCACAAAAGTAAATCACTTGTGCACTCGAGCCTGTAGTGTAACTAGTGTTCGAAAGGACGCGTTGCTATGGCAAACTTGCAACGACATGATAATAAAACACGAATTAGGGGATTTGTAAAGACATATAAACATAGATTATTTCCACGTATGCACGAAACGAGTCAAAATTTTCGACAGACTTTTCAGTTGAAAATACGACAATCGAGCCCACACAGATGACTCGCTAACATTTATTCATTTCTAAATATAATAGATATGCATGTGTTTAAATAGGGTCAATTTAGTCTGTTTCACGAACGGTAATTATTCACTACGACATAGACATGAAGGTGATAATACGTTGATTTTGCCAAAATCATTTGCGCAGAGACCATTTTTAGGTTACTACTACTCTTAAAACTGGAATAGTTTTGGAGTCAAACCTTTTGTCTGGAATTGACAGTTGAGAAAACAATTAGAAACGGCTAATCGATCATCTGTCATGTCGTTCTACTCTAGCTAACAATCTACACACGATCAAGCGTCGCAAAGATCTTTGGTAAAAACCACCAGCTGTCATGTTGCATAGTAATATCTGCTAAGTACTGTGTGATTGGCATATACTTCTGTCGAAAGTTCAGGTCAAAGAAATGATCCAGACAGACCTCTGGGATCTTTAATATTTCGGTATTTGTGAGCCACATAAACACCAAATATCTGCAAAGTACACAAAACAAGATTTACAATGTGATAAGGAAAGGTTGTTAATTGCAAATAGTCTTTGCAAGTTGACTGTCGTTTATATCTCCATGCATTTAAGGCTTTTGCGAGCATTGTGGTCCAAACTACACTGTATCTATTAAATGGAATATTGAAATATCTCATCATGCCTGGTGAGACCCTTTGAGAGCTGGAGTAACTGCTATGAGAATGATAATAGGTTTCACTCAAAACAACTCCTTACCAAAGTAAAACTAAAGAACAACCCTACACCTCCAGCAACTGACAAAACTTGATCAATGGAATCCTTGAAGTATGTGAAGCACGCTGGACAAGTATCACACTTCACAAGTTTTTTACAACATGGGAGCTGGAAATAAAAGAAGTTAACCTCATTGCTACAGACATAAATTGATTTGCAATGTAATATCTTTTGATGACAATAGATGAAAGTGGAAGAAGTCACCCAGTCTATGATTGAAAGACATTACTATACTGGTAGTTACTTTAGTAAAGATTAGACATGATAACAAGAAAAAGGTTGCAGATCTACCACATCACACTACATTACTACCTTTGAACACGGTGGATGAGACATTGTTGTGTTAGCAAGATCTGCCAATACTCTGAAACCACAGCAGTTGCCTGCATGTTGTAATTCATCTTTTGTTTGATTTCCCAAACGTTGCCAACTTGATTTCAGCAATGCTTCTTGTTTAGCAGGGGGAACAGCCAGAGCAGCAATGGATACAGAGAGCAAGAACAAGAACAGGAATGCCAAAGTTATCATGTACTATGTATGTTAAGAAATAATGCAATGATTTTTTTAATATATGCAAACAAGCCTGCTTGTATGGGTCAGTTAATTCCTACAGCGGCAGAATTTCTTTCATCTTTTGCTGCTTAGAGAATGGTATTGAGAAAAAGGATACAAAAAAGAGAATAACAAGTTGGTGTCTAACAGCACCAATAAGTCCAAAAATGGATACCAACAGCAAAAAAACACCACACGTGACTACCGCACCGAGTATTGGCAAACTGGTCAACACAGCCGTAAGTTTTGCATACACAGCAATAGATATCAACAAAATTGCTAAAAACTAACAAAAACAATATATTAGAAGTATGATTACTAAATTTCTGTCCTTGACCATCGAGATGCAGGGTTGTTCCCTTGACAAACAAGATCACCTGGTGTTAGACAAAGTAAAATGAACAGGGAGGGTGCCTCTAGTGCCCAGTCCAAGAACACCTGTGCAGAGCAGATGTGCTTCCTTTTGTTCATATGAATGTTATAAGAATTATCACGTATTTGACACGTAAACATTCTGGAGTGCACAACACTGTGGAAATACAAACTGTTATCCTCATGCTTCTACCTATTTCCTCGTATACTATGAGAAAATATTATCAAACAACTACTGTTTAAAATTTTAGTAAAATGAACAATTAAGTAACTTACAATATAAACAACATTCAAGACAGCCAGCGAATTTTTCGAGCCATAATAGGCGCAAGTCCTGAGACCTGAGCGCTTCTCTATGTACATATTCACTTCTTCAAGAGTCTAGCTCGCTAAAATAATCTCATTAGCCGCAAAAGCATAAGCTAGGTTAATAAAAAATCTCAGCAAACGTCCATTCGTCAGTCGTCACAATCATTCGATTTTTCGGGAAAATTTTACATAAATTTGCTCCAATCGTATTAGTTATTGATAAACATTTCAATCTGAGCCTGCAGACATGACATGTATAGTAGGGACAACACTTCATGTAAACCTCTGACAATAATTCTGAATTTCTTACAGTCTCGAGGACTCCACCAAAATGCGCAATGCTGCTAAGCAGCGAACAAAATAGTGGTTGGAAAAGCATGAATGGCAAAATGTCTTCAACTTTATGCAAGCCTCTCTGTGCAAAGTTTTGAAGGTCTTCTTGAGTTTTTATGTACGGTAGTTAAATAGTAGGTTATCGTGCTCATTTTCCCACATCAGCCGAGCTGAACTTTTAAATTTAGTATAACTGTTGTTTGCGCTTGAATGACGATGTTTAAGGCTTGGAGTCTTTTCTCTATCGTTAATTAATCGTTTTGCCTTCAATGCCTTTGACACAGAGTTAAACTTTTCACGTCCATTCAAAATTAGTCCCAGTTATTTCATAAAGTTCTTTGTTGTATGGTTCAAAAAATTTCCGTACTTTCATTTCAACATCCTTATCGATAACTGGATGTTTTCTTCCTTTAGCTGCACCGAGACATTTTGCCTTTCCTTCAGCATCCACAGGACAATAATATCCTTTCAATTTATTGAAGAAGAAGTGCTTAGGTGCAATAAAATCTCTCAATCCAAGACATTTTTCTAACTTTTTCACAATAAAGTAAGGATCTTTGACCAGATGATCACCGTCAACAAAACACATTTGCTTCTTATCAAATATTTTCAACCAGTTTTTGACGTGATAAGAATAAATACTTGTGTTGACCTAAAAAAAACAACTTAATTTAACTGAGTATTTTAACTGAATGTCGCTTGGTCAAAGCGTATGGTTTGTTATTAAATGAAAGCAACCCTGCTCCAATCTTACAATAAATTTTTCCACTTCAATATAGTAGCAACGCTATTTCAATACAACAGTTACCTGCGCAAGAAAATTGTTGATTACACCTGATTTTTTAATGGCTAGTTTCTCAAAGTCCTTAAGAGTTTTCCCAACGCTTTCTAAATGTAATTTCCAATGTAGATACTCTGAGATTGTTCTCTCGAAAGGATCTCGTAGAACAACGATGAATTTGATTGCATCGCCACGATGACAATGCTGAAGTGCTTTCTTCAACCGTTTTGCTGCAACTGTTCGAATTATGTAATCTGGACTTTTTTCTATTGTTTTCTGTTTCAGGGTTGTCACTGGCATCAACCTCGTGTATGAGTGGATCCCCTGAGCGTACTTTAAATCATTGGAGAAAAATCGCACTTCATTAGAAGGACCAACAACGTCCGGGTGCATACGAATCATTTGATACAGGGCACGAGTTCCCGCTTTTCCAAAACCAATTATTATAATCTGTGGAAATCTGTGAACTAAAGGAACTCCATTCTTCTCAACAGCTATGTCACATGTATGAACATTTGCTTGAGTTGGTTGAATGGACAAGGTTGTTAGTAATTCTCTTGATATATGAATATTTGCTGGAGTTGGTTGAATGGACAAGCTCTTTTGCAGTTCTCTTGATAAATTGTTTGATGAACGATCTGTAATATTTACGTGACCTGACGCTCTTCTGTTAAAGTTCAATAGAAAGATAGCGAAAGCAATGATGATAAAAATAATCTTGATAATATATCTCGTATGTACAGGTCTTCGGGAAAACATCAGCCACATGAATTGCCCTGGAAGAAGAACATTTATGTACGCGTTACCTAATTTCATATGATGCTTCTTGTGGCCGTGCAGGAATGGAAATAGTCAGACAGTATTGGTAAACGCGGTCAGTTTTTCGCGATCAAGGTAAATTCAAATCCTACATGGAATCAAGATTCCCGACAAGGTATAATAAACTTAGTGGAAGATTTATGTACATTTTCCAAGTAACCTTGCGGCTGGTATGAAAAATTTCAAGACCAAATGCAAGACGAGTATAATTCTGAACTTACAAGACAACGTACATACGGTAAGCTGTGTATTAGCTAGTTGATCCTGATTCAAAACGAGATTCAGATTACTGATTCAGATTACTTGGTTATTATAAAAGAATGTAAATGGCTCAAGACATACTTTCTGTAAGACATTCTTATTAATAACAGTATGCAACAACTATGGCATAATATACCTTTTTGTTGTAGTGAAAAACGAGAAAACATTGATACTATGTAAAATGTTTTGAAGTTAATTAAGCCGATTTTAAAACACTTGTCTTGTTGGCAGCATGATCACCTCTGCATGTTAGGGTCAAGCTGAGACATTGTACAGACGCTTCGCCTTCAGCAATGTTCTTCGTTATAATTTCTTCATAATAGGAAATACGTCTGATGTGTCTGATACTGAGCAGTAAAAGAAATATGCCACTTCAAGACTGATATAGTCTTCAATGTTACTCGTGTATTGCTGTTAGATTCAGAACTTGAATAGATACACATCTTATTTTATGGAAATGTTGCAGCTTGACTGCTTTTAGTAAATAAAGTCTTTTGTCTTCAGTATAATTAGACCACGAACGTTGACTCAAAAAACATTGTAAAACGCATGTTAAAAATTTACGCCCGCGAGGCAGAGCGGCTGAAATGGAATAGAAACAATGTCTCCGAGTAATTTTTCCAATATAACCACAGGGTAATTCGATATTTCAACTTGTAAGTGGCTGACAAAACCACATATCACAAGCTAGCACTCAGAGAGACTTACAAAAACATACGCTTACCTGAGGTATAGCGTAACTTTGCAAAGTCAGGTGAGATCGTGTTGTTTTCACGTGATAGACCCAATAATTTACGTCAAAAGCACACTAGCACAAGGTAAACGACATAGCTCCAAGGAATGGATGTCTAAAAGAGGCTTAATTCAAGAGCTAGCTATGTATGACGTGCGAGAGTCCATCGTGTTGCCCGGACAACAATAGCGGTGACACTCACTCAAGCTGTACTAAGGGTGTTGCAAACGGCAAATGTGTTCAGATCCCTTCTTATTGACTAGGAGGTTGTCTGTGCTTTTCAACTTTGTTTTTATAATTGAAGACAGTAAATAGTTTGGAAAATGCCATTGAATAACCTGGTACATACCATGCATAATATTGAGCAAGAGAACTTAGTACATGCATTTAAGGCCCTGTTACACGATGCAATTTTTCTTGCAACTTGCAATGCAATTCTAC
>JAODVQ020029576.1:0-20342 GCA_025400075.2 Phenganax stokvisi
CGTTAGAACAAATATTAGCGTACATTGGCTAAAGTCGATGTCGTGACCATGCGAATCCGGTACCGTGTAAACGGGGCCTAAGAACTGTAAAGATTGTAAGATTATTATGAGTTCAAAGTTTTTGTAGACTTTTAAAGATTTTTTGAGATTTTTTCAAAGAATTTTGCGAAGGTGTACGAGATTTCTCTTTCAAAACATGAAAGAAACAGATCTTTCCTATTTTGCTTTAAGTATAGAATTGCTACTCATGATTTTCACATTTTGATTGTAATAATACCATTTTATCTTCAAGTACTTGTATTTTTGTATTTAGTTGTTGATATTATACTGTAGTTTAGGTTGATAAAAATCACAATTGTTTTCGTTTTCTTTTTACACACCCTTCATGGAAATCAGCGTGACTGCATTGACGGGACTGGTGTTTAAATAACTTTATCATCTTGGTGCGCCTGCGCGGGCCTCCTGTGCGGGTTAAAAATATAAGGTTGCACGCTTGAGCTTAATCTGGTGCTCAAGCTGACGCTTATTTCTTACACTTTGTTGCGTTGCCTTGTTTGCTGCTTGTCTTGCCTTATGCTTATGCTTAAGTGGCAAGTGAAAAGCAGCAACGCATGTCTAAAATACACGCTCCGCTCACGTGGCAAAGTAAACGCATGTCTAAAATACACGCTCCGCTCACGTGGCAAAGTAAATGAAGATCGCTAAGAGTCAGACTTAGCGGTGACAAAGCTGTTTCTCTGGGATAGCCGCTTAACAAAGGTTTGATTCTATTGAAAATCTACCTGATCTTTCACAAGCAATATGCTCTCTCTGCGCTTAAATTGGTCAAGGTGTAAACTCTATAACATCGTCGTATATATTCATTTTTTTGTCGTAACATAACAATAGTACCATAATACAGTCAACAAAGCGCAAATTAAAAGCGTGCAACATAAATTCATAGAAAAATATGTATTTCTTTGTTTGTCATAATACATTTGAATAAAAATAAATAGCATTCCTACTAATTATTTCTATGTACATACAGTCATCTACAAAACTCGCATTCGCTCTTTTAGCTCTCGGTGCCTTCCCACTCGCGGCCATCGCGGCCTTCACAGTTATTTTATTCACACATTCCTCTCGAATGTTCATATAATTTGTTCACTTTGCAGACGATGGTGAAGTATTTACAAATATAATGATCTTAATACAAAATAACATTTCATTTCACGCTTAAAAAATAGCGTTCATAAATAGACTATATCATGGGGTGCTGGGAATTGCCGAAGACGAAGACAGTCATCAATCCTTCATAAAAGTTCGTATCTCTCTGTGATGTGCTTGATTATGCATAGTATGGTAGTGCTCGAATTGGTCCGCCGTACATATGTTGCGTTTGTGGTGCTGGCGTTCTAGCCCAATATTGACTCGACCAGTATTGTCCTGGATTACCTGCACCGGGATAAAACGAAGTTCCGGGGAATCCCGGGTAGAAGTCCGCGCCAGGAAACTTGTACACAGCCTGGGCGTGAGCCTGAGCGTCGGACGTGATTGGTTGGTTGAGTTGAGCGAGACCATGGAAGTCGAATTTGTACGCGTATCGTTTGCCATGTATCTTAGACATGATGTTCTTGTCGTAATAGTATCGTAGAGCCCGACTAAGCTTATCGTAGTTCATGTTCGGCTTATTTTTTCTCTCTCCCCAACGCCTCGCGACCTCATCGGGATCGATTAGCTTAAACTCGCCGTTCGTCCCTTCCCAAGTGATAAAATTGGCGTTCTTCGGATCCGATAAGAGTTCGAGGAGAAATTGCCAAAGTTGGATTTGACCGCTGCCGGCGTTCGTGTCGGTTCTATTTGCCAACGTGTTACCAGGATAAGCTCCTTGAGAGAAATGAAAAACATCATTAGAAACACAAAAAACATTTTTGTTTTGCTTTTCTATATATATGTTTTGTTTTGGCTACAACTTTTATTTTGCTAAGTCTCAAAGTTCGATTGCTTCACTGAATGAAAATAAGATGTGGTTAACAGCAATGGAGTGAAATTCGTGTGCAACATAAATTATACGTATTTGCAGACAAAATGTACTCAAACGGATGTTAGTTGCACTATTGGGACAGTTTTAGTCCAATTAGTTTTGTTAAACCCTAAAAAATCATTCACTTTACTTTCAACATAACTTTTTAAATTTTTGCAATTGGACCAGATTACGAGTATAAAACCCATATCACCGTATAGAAAAGCTTTGTTTTAAGAAGATATGCATTAGTATAAGAGGATCTAACAGCTAGTCACGAAAGTAGCAAGGACCTTCATTTCCGGCGCGTTTCCGGACTCTTTTCGTATGCAAGTTTGAAAGGTGAGTAAATATTTCACAAAAATTTCCATCATTTTATACCTAATTCACATTAAATATCATGTCTGAATAGTATTACGAAACGTGGAAAGTGTTTGTGTGACTTTTAGGAGCACTAGGACGTCCTGACAAACACTTCTTTATGCTTTTTGTTTATAGTAACTCAATATACCTTGCAACTGGGGCGAACTGCTCATGCTTCTGGCATTAGGTACGATTGCCATAGAATCTTTCATGTGGGTTAAGCCTAAAAAAATGAAAATTGGATGTTTTCAGACAAAGGTAGTAGAGAGTGCAGGGAGTAAATCACCACAATGCTGAGTTCATGAAACTTATCATTCAATCAAATGCATAAATTTCTAGTGTATACCTAAGGAAAGACAAATTTGCATTTTGCCATGCTGAGAACGAGGTGTGTAAGATAAAAAATAGTATACGAGTGGCTCCAAACAGATATGCATATTACATTGAAGAGGCAGATACTTACGGTTAGTTTGAGTTTGTGATGGCCAGGAACCAGCTGGTCTTTCAGCATTTTGGCTGCTGGATGGCCACGATGTTGAGCTACGATCAGCATAGACAGTAGCATCTAAAGGAGGAAATTAAAAATATTGTATTCAGTATTGTACTGCATGGTTGCATAAACTATGGAATAGAATTAAATGGGATGAAGCGAAATGAAGACAATGATATACAAATAATCAAACGACAAACGTTCGAAAAGTTAGTTATTCTTTGTTGATTACAACAAGTGTTTTAAATCAATTATTCTATAGAATTAGGTTTAACTTTAAGCATTATAACTATGTCTTGAATTTTTTGTCATTCTATGTAGATTACAAGAATCACTCGCACTGCGTTGACAATCTCTTGAAGTCAACTAAATTAAATGTGTGATGAGCTCTACTTTCAAGTACGTAGCTATTGAACGTTGTCTCTTTTCAGTTAAGGCGGAGAAACCATTTCTTAATAGAGATATGCTGGTGTAATTACTGGTAAACTTATTTCATGCGGGTTACTGTTTCACACTATGTATGGCTACATATATGGTTAATTAAATTGTGCAATGGAGAAAAAAAAAAATTTCCCCTCTCTCAGATCATTCAATTTCGAAAAAATATTACTGTGTAGTATTCCTTCGACGTCTCAGCAATCATTATTCTACTTATGATATTGTGGAAATGCAGTAAGGTACAATACGAAAAAAACATGACCAAGCTATTTTTGAAGCTCGCTGGAGTCTTTATGAAGCCAATACAGCCTGTTTCGACCCTGCTATCTTCCCCCTATTATCTTATTATGCGTAATAGGCACTCGAGATATCAGCCACAGTGCGTTTACAAGAGAGACTCTTTTTTCATTGTTTTCTTTATATCTTTGTTCGAATGTCAAAGTGCGTGCATGAATAGCTGCTACAATACTTTATAATATTACTCACCACTGCCTGGGATGAGATTCCTTGATTCGTAATGAGCAGGTGTATTGTAGTGAGATGCTAGAGAAAATGATAGGAAAATGCATTATTTAAAAAACAACTAAAAAAATGTGTCAATGCACGTGTCAATGTATTAAATGAAAATAGCAGGCGCGGAACATTTCCTTATTGTCATGCTTTTTCATGTAACAGGATCTTAAAAATGAAATTGTTCAAATGCAGAGTAAGATATGCGCAGTACATAAAGGTTATTTCATAAAGTAGAAAAGTTGATATAACAAACGTGTTTGGGAAGGGTAAATCTGGAGAGTGATGGGGAAGAGGGGACTTAAATATTTGAAAAGATGTTGAGAATTAGATAATTTATAGGAGGTGGGTGAACCCAACATTTTACAGAAATATTTTAGTACATAGCAGTGTTCTTATTGTTGTTTTAAAGTCATTGTGGGCATGAGATCGCGAGATAACTTTCATGAACAATCAACCATGAAAGGCAGCAAGCCAAATCCCACGTTTTTGTAATTTAATTTCCCCCCAATGATACAGAAGTTAAAACCATGTGTCGAAATTACAGTTGGATAATGTTACGTTGTATTTAAATAAGGGCAATGGAATTTCTCTCTGGTTATTCACTTCGGGCAATCAAGAAGTGATGACAAACGAAAGAGCAGCAGGCGGTAAACTACTCTGAACTTTGAACAACAACCTTCTGTGGTTGCTCTGCGTGAAACGGAAAAGCCGACAGTGATCTGGCTCCTAATAGGTGAAGATAAACACGCCCTGTGACCGCAATGACTTTTCGAAGAGAATACACAGATGGGGGGCTTAGATTAATCAAATGAATACGACTTAATGGCAAAGTCGAATATGGCTTTCAAAAAGAACTTTCAAACCATCGGTTGAAAGAGTTTCATTACATGTTTACAACGATATTAAGTTTACATACCTGCATAAGACGTGCTTGAAGCGACGGAAGGCGCTAACGCTCGATCAATATCCTCTGACGTTAGGTTTGGCAGAGGTGCTGAAATGGAGAAATACACACCCTTATAAATGAATGATCTAACATTCTTTGCGACTTAAGAGGAACATGGTTCAGTGCAGGAAAAAAGTGAATTTCTTTGCGTGTGGAAACACATAGGAATTCAAAAGGCAATCTTAAAATAGCCTTTGGCAGGGTGTTTATATTAATCTTTTCGCCACTTCACGTCTTGACGCAACAGGAGCCCGTCAACAACACCAAATATGACACCATTTAAGATTAAACACCATAGGGCTTCAACAGACCAAAGTTTTGAGAAAACATTGTATTTATATAGTTTTCTTATTTCTCCCATGCATATAATCCTTTGGTGTAAAGACAATACTCAACTGATGTTCAGAACTTTACGCGAGAGAAAACTCTAGAATAGCGTAGCAAATGTAATGCACAATGTTTGAAAAATTTGAAGTTCTGTCATGTACTCATATAGTATAGGTAATAACATAGACTGTCATAAAAGACCTCAAATAGTTGCAAACAACGAAAAGACGAATTGATGGAGTCTAATTGTGAATGCCTGGTTTACCGAAGCAAAACATATTTTGCCTGTAAAAAGTAGAAAGGCAAAAATTAGGTGTTAACAAGTCTTTAATAAGCTTACTTCTTCGTAAGACACAAAGATGAGCCATTAGAATATCTCCGTTGAAAGCAGGAGCTAGTTTCAAAAAATCTTCTCTTGTTAGCTTGCACAGTTCCTTGCCGGTCATGTCGAAACAGTCGACATCGATGTCCCGAAGACTGAACTCTTTGATTGCCCATTGAATCCATTGCTTTACGTGTTCTTTCGTCCAGCACATTGGATCTGCAATGAAATGAAATACACGATTATATTACGCTGTCTATATGACAGTACCAACAAAGTATAGATTGAAAATGATACACTTCTAGCCATGTATATGCTTCTAGATTTATTTACAAAATAAAAAGTTTTCCCTTGTGGATTGAATCTTATGTAATTACTCAATCTTTTATGCATAACAAACACGCAGTTCGCACAAGCTTGGAATATAAATGGTTTTATTACAGAAAAATTCGAATTACATTTTAGAGCAAGAAAGTCTCGAGTTACATAATTTGCAAGCTGATGAAAGTGGTAGCTTTAGCCATGGAGAACATGCAAAAAACTCCCAAACAGCCATTTTAGGTTCGTTCTTTTTTGACAAAAGATATGGGTAGTAGTCACTACTCTGCACTAAGAAACTATAACTTTTCAGATTTCTCTAAATTCAACACGGCATCTTAAAAGAAAATTGTAAGTCTAATGCCGTTCAACTTGGATACACAAAACTTGTTTTGGGAAAGGCCGCGAGGGAACTAAATGTTTTTCAAAGCATAAACGGTTATTCCACATGGGGTCTGGCCAAGGTGTGTTTTGCTTCGTAAGTATAATAGAAAGATAATTAAAATCCTTGCCAAAAACAGTGGCATTCTTGGGCGTTAGTTGACCACTGTGCCATTCAATTGCGTCAGAATAGTGGGGATCTTGGGGGTATATTTTATGGGAACAGCACGAATGAGAATAACATTGAAACTGATTAAAGTGTTAGATATCAGTAAACAATACGAAAAAAACCCACTTTTTTAGCAATACAAAAAAAGACATATCTCAACTTTAGGTTATAACAAATGCATGTACATATTTTTTCCGAGGAAAGACAAAAACCTTTATAGTTTAACAGTTTATACTGACAAGAATAGAATAATCCCTGATGAAAAAACTAGCCTAAAATGAGTCAGAATACAAATGACTTCAAATGTGGATTTCATACCTGCGGGCACGATAACGCGTTTGTCAAAATCTTGACCATTGGGTACCACTGGCGCGGGCGAACCTCGATCGAGAAATTCGCTACTTGTCGCGGTAAATGCTCGCTTGGGACTTGGCGCATCTCGATCAGTACTATCATGAGAGCGCTTATTACTAGCCCAAGGACCATCATCGACTTTTTGTGATTTGGTTGGCTTGAATGGCTCGTAGTTTGTGTCAAATAACGACTGATCATCGGATATTAAGGCATCCTGAAAAAAATTAAACGCAAGACGCTGCATTTAACGTAGAACGACAATACTTAGAGTATCAAAGTACCTTTATGTTAAAGTCGGCTAAAAATCTTAGTTCAAAGCAATGTATTTGAAAACAACGGTAAATATTGAAGATGGCAACAAGCCTTTTAATGACGCGTAGGAGTTTTTATAGAATACCAAAGAAATGCTTTAAAAATATGTCAAACTAGCACTCTATATTTCTTTGTACAGCATTCTTAGTTCCATTGGGCATATTTCAAAAGTTGCCCGTTTTTTGTTGAATTTTGACACATGTAAAGCAGGAAGGTTTGTCTTAGGTTTAATGACAAGACGGTTTAGAAACATAGAGAAAGGCTGCATTTTGTTATAGCCGTAGGTTATTTAGGCTATTTGCGAGTACAACAAGCCTAACGTTCCCGACGAAAAACTCAAAACTCTCAAATCTATAATGTTGAGGGTAGATTGAAAAACACCAAATACAAAAGTTCAAGATGTTTATAGGCAAAGGATATACGTAGGATCTTGAGAAATTTGAGAACAAAGGCTCGGCATTCCTATACACAACAACATGTACAAGCGCGCACTAATTGCCACTGTGCTTTCAAATATCGAAGAGTCGAAGTTCATCAGCACAGCTGATTAAGGACTCATATTGGTTTAATGAAAGCGTTGTGAAAATTAAATATCGCCTTTTGTAATTCATTAATCCTGAATACACTGCATTGGATCACGAAGCATCATCATTTGGTACGCACAGTTTCTCAAACGCCAGCGCTAATCAAACAAGAGCTTGGATTAGTCAAATATGAAATGAAGCGTATCTTATTCGTTGCAGCTAGATGTCGACAAGATTCGAAGAAAACTGTTCGTTGCAGTCCAAATAAGTGATCAATGTATACTTAAGTCACAAATGGAGCGCCGGCGCTCGAACTTTTGTACTTGAAGCGACACCGAACTTGTAACCTACAATTTTGGACTAGGCTAAAATTCTTTCAAGGAGTTATATTGTCTATAGTTGTCAATGAACTATACGTTCGGAGAGAGATTATATTTTTGTCCCCTAGCTGCGCGAAATTGAACAAATGACAATGAATAAAGGGTATTGTTAACGGGGTAGAATACGGTTTCATCAATTCTAGAAGTGTTAGGCTGGTGCGCCTAGTAAATTCATGGAGAAAGTTTTGAATGTTGATAAAAATATGAAATCACGGTAACTGGCAAAAATATATACTTACATGAGGATAAAGTGATGCGTCTGGTACGACTGGTACGCTTTGTGCTTCATTCATATACATTTTTTATACTGTTGAAATAAAACACAAAGTTTATGGTAGCTGAAAGGCAAGTAAATGGTGTTCCAGGCACACGGGTGTGCGCTTCTGCGGTATTTGACGAGCGAGAATAACATCTTGCGATATTACTAAAATGAAAGTGATGCAACTTACCAAGTAAAAATAGGACAGATTTGTTAAACGTTGTAATAACTGTTTAAGTTTCCCAAACGGACGTGTTTTAATCAAATTCACAAAATGAGCAGTCAACTTGATATGACTCCCTTTGGGCACAGCAAGTGATGGAATGTTTCACGATACAAGTAAATGTTTAATTCAGGATACGTGTAGTCTGAAAACGGAATTCGATTGTGGCCAAAGTTCGTGGTGAATAGTTCGATGCAGTTTCTACGTCAAGAGATAGACTGTCGCGTGGTATCTTCCCGTATTTAAGAACCCAACTTCCTTTGCCAATTACTGGTGCTACAATAGTTGAAGATACAATTTATACGGCCTTATTACCTGGTGAATAAGATAATTACTCATCGGAAATTGGCGGAACTTAGATTGACAGATACATTGAGTGGCTCGCAGTTTATTGTCAGTTCTG
Source organism: Phenganax stokvisi (assembly GCA_025400075.2). Taxonomy (NCBI): domain Eukaryota; kingdom Metazoa; phylum Cnidaria; class Anthozoa; order Malacalcyonacea; family Clavulariidae; genus Phenganax; species Phenganax stokvisi. The sequence continues at coordinate 8,725 of JAODVQ020029576.1, forward strand.
GTTCTCAGCCAATCACACGTCTGTTTTCAAGGGAACAATCACTTTGCACCTACGCAAGACACACCCAATGACGTACGTGCGTATTGGATTCTCATTGGTCGCCTGGCTTGCCACAATGACATAGGCGACAACTGGCTGGTAATTCGAATGACATTTGATCATACAACAAGAAAGCGTAGCCCGCCTGTTGTGATTTCTCACAATTAATTGAAATCCCCGAGAAAAACAGTGCGATCGTACGAGCAGCTCATTACAATTTCAGTTAAAAATCGAATGCTTTAGGTGTGTTGTTTCTACGGCGCCATATAGTGTTATTTAAGATTGACTCAGGCCACTCAGGCGTGCATGTACGCAAATGTACGTCTATTATACTCGACAGGACAATCTGATGAAGCTTGATTTAGCAAGCGTCACTGGGTGACTTCGTGTAAGTCAGCACACGCATGAACTCATAGGTCACGAAGTTTTCGTCATCAATCTGGTATCTTCTCGAACAACGCTACCAAAAAAAATAACACATGAAGCACTCTAAAGCAACAAATTATATCTCTTTAATTAAATATGTCCTGTTTTGAAGAGATATGTTGCATGGCTGGTGTAGTATCCATTCTATAGTTGCGTTTTACACTCGGTATGTCTACCTTGAATACAAGATCGTTTTGTATTTCGTTAAGCGTTCAAGCTTGCGTGTGCGATGAAGTACTGATAATCTATATCCGGCATTGTAAAATTTCGTTACTCTGTCTGTACAAACGTATATTAGTGTATGGTAAACACAAGACCTTTCAAACCTTTTATAATTTTCTGGTAGGTCTGTTTGAAACGTTAAACTATTCATGCGCCAAACCACCAAACCTGGCAGATGATTTCGCCCTTAGGCATGTTTTAGACGCAGAGTTTCCGTCGAATTTTAGAAATTCAACTTGTTAATTAAATTCAGCGTGAAATTTTTACTAGAAGATCAAGTAAAAATTTGACCAATCAGCTGGACGCATCAATTAGTTTTTCTTACCAATTACATGTCACTTTACTTAAAAAAAAAATCAACCTCTAAAACTTAAGGCTAAACGAGTTCAAAGTCTTGTTTCACTTTCAGTTCAATTGCACTTCGGCACATGAAAAGTTGGACGTCCGAAACTGGCTTTGCCCTCACTTAGTTTTCGGATGTTTCAATTAAGTTATAACAAATTTACAGATTTGAAGTACTTTATACTGCATAATAGTCTGTGCCCTTTGTATACACTTTTTTTTAATATATAAAGAAGTAAATATTCCTCACGCCTTTGATGACTCTTTGCTTAGTGAAGATTTTCATGAACAGGAGGGCATATATATGCTCAACAAAATTAAATAAAAACAGCTATCCTGCCAAATAAATTCGAGTTTAATACTCACCCAGTATAATTACAAGTACCAAAAAAGCGAAACCTTTGAAGCTGAAATTGGCATTTTATTGATACACTACAGACTATCGGCTAAACTGCGAAGCTTGCGTTAAATTTAGTTATTGCATGTAGCATATTAGCAACCATGGGCATGAGTGAGTCAGCGTCAATCAATAAATATGATATACTATCTTAATTCTAGAAGAAAAAACTTCTAATTCTGTAAATTCAATATAAAATAGGCTGTATTTTGAGTACACTGACGCAGTGACGCTATACAGAACTTGAATTACTAAAGGCTACAGGCCTAGTTTTTATAAACCGTCGTGATCCTTAAGTACGACCAATAGTCCTTGAAAGCACAGATTCGTACACTTGTTATATTCTGAAGACGCGCATATAATTCTAAGACATGCATGTTTTCATGTTTGTGATTCATAGGATGTTGCTAAAGTCCTGGCCTCGCTTATTAATTATTTAATGGCTGCCATAATATTGGCCTTTCTCTCTGACTGATCATGAAATTTGTTATCAAGAATGTCATCGCACTTTTAAATAACAGATAGCTAGTTGTGTCTTGTGAAACGTAACACACCAGATTCCCCGTACACCAATATAATTCTCTGAGTGCCTGAAAGTGTCGCCTCGAGCAACGTCAATGATATTTTTATTTTTGCCACACAATGATTGATCTGCGCAAAATATTAGAAAGATTAGATTAAAACCTATAATCTTTCGGTGTCAAAGAACTTCAGCTTTTGAGAGCGCTTTGTGGTCATATGGTGCAATATGTTAAGACAATACCAACGCGTCAAGCCGAAGCAAAATAGTACAAAGACAACTATGGAGTACGCGAAACCGTTAAAATGTAACTGTCACAACTTTTAATTAAGTTAGCACTTTTGAATTTATTTCATAAATAGAAACTGGATATGTAATACAACATGCAGTTATTGAGATATACTATTGTATTAAGAGCGCTTAAGCTTTTATACATGCTCTCAAAACCCTCACATACTTTGGCCAGGCTAACAAACGGGTTAATGCATAATGCCACATAAAGCTACGCAGACGAACGAATTTTCGGTGGCAAGTTCAAGAATTCGTATTTTTTGCATTTTTGGGCTGAGCAGAACAAACAAATTTACCTCGATGGACTTGTATGTGCAAGAACGATTTTAATGCTACATTATGCCACCATATTTTATTCTTCAAAACACTGGAAGTTAAGGCTTGAAAACTTAAAAATAAAAGCAACAATAATTTAATCCGTATGGTGCATAAAAATATTGCAGTGTAGGCTACGTTTAACCTCTTCTATATTTTGCACGCACGTGCACCAATAATGTCCGATCGTTGCCACCTTTCGAACGACCAACCGTCGTAATAAGCTTTTGCGTGCGACAGTCTGCGCCTGTACGATATACTCTGTATATATCAAAAAGGAAAAATCCAAGGTCTATCAGGAGGCGATTATTTGCTTTTGAGTTTGACCACACATTATATTTATTGCTTGTGGGTAAAAAATCGTTATTACTATTGTTCATAGCCTATAGCGCTATCCATTGGATAGTGAAATTTTCAACGTTCATAAATTGGACAAAAAATGTGGAAACTTCCATTTTGGTTAACGATATAAATACTACAGACTTTAGTCTATCGATGTCAGTCGTAATTTTATGCTATAGAGATCATATGTAAACTTTAAGAGGGCTACAAGAAATCACTATTCAGTGGATAATGCCATCCGCCTTTCGAACAACCGGCCGGTCCAGCCCTACGCAGGTGTTCATCTGTGGTCTTTTTGGGTTTCAGCCTCCAGCTCGTATTAGCGGACGTCAAATTTCCACTATGATCGTTAGCATGTCTAGTAACTCTTCACATTGACCATGAAATATTTTATTAGAATAAATTTCAAAGCTTCAAAGAGGCCTATATAGCTCTTAAACATGCAAAGCTACACTTTGCATGGCTTTCGCTCGAAATGTCGAAGAAAATTTTTTTATTTCTTTCGGACATTTTAGGCAGTGACGCACACTGAACTATGTAATCAAAACACTTCACGCAGCTATTATTGTACGTTTGTACCACCAGTAACGGTGTAAAAAGGAAATAAATTAGTATAATTACAGTTAGTAGCTACCTTGCTGAGTTCGCTGCTGTGTGTGACTGTGGTCGAGACACAAGCAGTTTTGTTTTTTGATGCTGGAACATAGGTTAACCCGAAGATGGCTGTTATATAACGTTGAAGTTTTATAGTCATCGAATTCTAAAATATTTCGTAGTAATGGAATACTAAATTATTTCGTACAGTTAATTCGACCAAAACTTGACGTCTGCAACTGCATTATTTAACTCAGTACTGTTGATTTCATTCTTATCAGGATGCCTCAATTTAGTTATTCAACGGAAATTCTGTTTAAACATCTGAAAGACGTTCGTGCATGTATATAGTACACCGGATACATAAGATGCGTAGGATGAAGTTTAGCCGACTAGAAATGAAAAAAGACTGCGTGCAGCTAATTGGTTTAGCAATTCACAAACTACATTTATGAGTAATTAGTGTGCTCTGTGAAAATAGTTAGCTATATTAAAAAGTAAACTAGTCAGTAGTCAAAGTGTAAAGTCAAAGAACCAACTATAAAAAGTCTTAAGTGTAGAAAAACGGCATCGGGTAAATCAGTGTAAAGTCAAGTAATGTAGTGAAAAACAAGTTATGTTGTGATCTACTGCGCTCCATCGAGTATTCTATGAAAAACTACGCGTCGTGCACACAATAACGTTTTCGATTGTTTTCGCCTGTGTTTTCACAAACGGCAGAGTCATTTTTTCGTAACGGAGATTCTTGGCGCCTTATAGATTCTCCACTTTATGTCAAACAGCTTTACATTAACTTCTGCGCCGACACAGCTAGCTTATCTTTGCCTTGCCGTTTTTATATCGGCGATATTTTCCTCGCAGGGCGTTTGACGCTTGTCGTAAAACGAAACGTTTGAACTCTCTAATACCAATGTACGACAAACTAATTTAACATATTGAATATATTCCCTTAGACCATGAGAACTGCATGGGCTTCAAAACGATGAAAGAGACAAAAACATTTTTAGAAACGATCGAAAACGACGCTCGTGTGCACATAGCCATAGTATGTATTCGTAGTTATATGCAGGATTTTCTGCAAAAAACACTTTGACGGCTGTTAATTTTAAATTGTAATGTAATATGCAGTCTTTTAAAAAATGCAGCGTTGTCACTAGCTACAATCGACTAAATGGAAGGTAAATATTGCAGAAGCCATGGCATGAGCATGTAAGTACCGGAAGCCATGTAACAACAGCAAAGGATGTGCGTACCTTGTACAAAGACGAGAGTCTCGGCAAAATTCAAGTTTTCTATATGTTACAACGATATATATTTAAGTTGCATACCCCGAGCAAACTGTATGAAATTCATATACTTAACTCTACAATAGTCCTTTCGTCGGAGAAACTTGTAACCTGGTCTGCAGTTAAAGTTTTTGTCTCACTGTGCAATGGAATATCTAGACAAAGTACATGCACTCAAAACATGAGAAATGCTGCGCCAAAAGCCAAATTTCATAAAACAGACTTAAGGGATCAGCTCCTCTTGCTCTCAACTTGCCCCTGCGCTAGTTCTTGAAGATGTCTTTCGCCAACCTTGATTCAGCTATTTCTAAAGTCTTTCTGCTACTGTGAACATTAATTGTATGGCTTAATTTGTTTAACATTCTAATATTCTAAGGATGAACTTTTTGCATGGTTCATCCTTAGAATATCATTACGATTTGATGTCGATATCAAATCCGTTTTAACAATAAATAGCTACACTCACTGAAACCTAGAAGTGAGAAATATATGCGAGCTGTTAGTTATGATGACACGGGGTCACCATTCTGCACGTGCCCAAACGGCAACTCAGCGGCCCAAACAGGGGGCGGTTGTACGAAGCCCGTTTAGTTTAAACGGTGGATACGTTTTTATGCCATCCTTATCATTGAACAACGGAATTGAAAGGCTTTTTAGTGAATAGATTAATTATGTATTTTCTCATAGTTGTATTACATAAGATGTGATTTGAAAGTTTTAGAAGATGTACCTGAATGTTTTTGAATTCTGACTTATCCAACGTTTAAGCTAGGTTCATACAGCCGACCCTTCATTCATATAATAAAAAGCGAAACCCGAATATTGTTGTAGAGCTATTTTGTAGTATAATGGCTGATCGGACTATGGGAACTTTACTAAAAACAATTGCTTGTGCATTCCACATTTGCCTTAGTAACTTCTTGACAAGATGCCTGAAACAAGTACTCCCTACGTTCGAAAAGTATATGTGTTCTTGTTCTCCAGGCGAAGTTAGATCATGGTCTGTAAACTATGCACAAACCATCCCTTGATGCAATGTTCTTTCGAGACTTACTTAGATAAATACTGTAATTAGAGACGAAGTTTTCGGTGTACCGCTAACCGCAAACGGCAAAGTTTAAATCGAATTTTAAAGTGTACTGTATCAGTTGTTCAATGTTACGAACCAAAATGAGTAACTGACTCGTGGTTTGACAATTTTACTCAAGAAAACTGCAGATATTACAATCAAATGTGATTTTAAGTTTGCTGTTAGCAGTTAGCGGTTCGCCGTAAGCGTAAAATCTTTAAGTGCCTAATGTCTCTAGTCTCTGTGTAACAAATACGTGATAGCCTTACAGGGAAAATTCAATAACCTCGACGGGGTTCGTAGGGCACCGGTCATGGTGGTTATATGGTTATGAAAGCCGAGAGGAAGAGTCTTCCTACAAACAAAGATTTTTGAGTTGTCAACTAACTTTGTTCAGAGTAGATGCTTCTATCCGTATCCGCAATTATGATTACGATGACGTCAAGTTAAAACAAACACGTCACGCCACCAATATTGAAAAGTTCTTTTCAAAATAATCTTTGTGCCTAGCTTAAAATGGTATGTATATAGTCAACTTGCTGAATAGTGTTAAAATATATTTGGCGGAGGCTTAGTTCCTTCTAGCTGCAACCCAAGTATTACGGCTTGTGCATTTGCAGTTATGTATATTACGATGAAATATGCATAGCGACTGAATATATATACCACTTTTACAGGCAGCAACAATTGATGAAGCTAAATGGTCTTCTGTTGTTAGTAAATGCGTTTGCTAAAACTTGTTTCCATCTTATATACGAGTGATGGTGTGATCGTGTAGAACTAGAAAACAACTTATTGATTTATTAACAATAATCCATATTTTAAAAAAATGGTGGCATTTCGATGCTGCTAGAATTCTTGCGGAAATCGTATTTTTACTTGATGATGAAAATACCAGAATACATTGGCTTCAAGACAGTATTGCTGTTAGCAGAAAACTAACCATCTTTACTTTGATGCTACATTCTGGAAAGCATTCGTCAGCTGTCATTTTTAAAGTGATTTCGTGCTGCTAAGGATTATCGTATAACTGACAGGCCGCCACAAAAACCATAAAAAGAGTTTTGAATGAATTCCAGGGTCGACAAAACCCACACAGAGTAAATGTCAAAAGCGGACGTTCAGTCATACAGGACGCTCAATAGTATAGTTTATTAATTGCAAATAAATTTAAATGCAGCGTTTGAATGTCAGTATATTTTTGTGAGAGGAAAATACCTGCTGAAAACAAAGACTTTTGTGCCGTCAAGTTTGTTCAACGTTGATGCTTTGATCTTTTCCGATAAAAAGAGATCGAGCATGTGCTTACGTCAGTGATACAACAATGCACTTTTTACACGACAAATACATGATTTTTACTTCCTGAAACTGTCTATTTATGCAGCTACATTCACAGATTTTATAGAAACTATTCGACGGCATAAGACGGTGGTCAACTTGCAGCTACCGAGAAGATGTTATGTTAATTATTTTATAATATTAGTTACATATGTAGTGACTTTGTAATTAGCTATAGCCGTTTTGTAGTTCAGTTGCTAAGTAAAATATTTTCTAATTTGTTACAATTGTTGAAAAGCCGCTTTCCTACAAGAAAATTGTTACAACATATCGCCGTTTACATTCAACTAGGAATTGTGAAAGTATGAATCACACCAAAAAATTTGGTCAGTGTGAACAGTACGTTTCATGCTGGACTTGAATCGATATTTCAGGTTTCTACAATGGTTTTGAAGTGCACATAAGTAATTATAACCCTGCGTTTACCACGGCTCTTAATGTGTTTTGTATTTCAAACCAGACTATGCATGTTAATAAAATTATAAAATGTTTTTTCAAGATAATTGCGGTCTAGAAGATGGCCATCAATTGTCGAGTCCAAACGTACCTGAAAACTCCGGCTATACCGCACAAAAGCAACAAAAGTGCTGGCCGCAAATATGAAACACGTTGCTAACGTTGACGAAACGTTTCGTGATAGTTTTATAGAAACTGCCTGTTGTCAACTTTACAACGTGTGATTTTTCTTTGAAACTGAACTTACACTTATTCAAAATATGTCATGTTTGAAACATGGAGAAACTTGTAAAAGAGTTTACACTTCATACAAGAATGCAAAAGCAATAAACCAGGGCCGCTTTTTAAAGCATAATATATATTGATCGAAGTGGAATGATTCATAGGAGGAGATGAGCAATAGAACACGTCTGGTTTATGCACGTATATGGCAATAAGTACATAATAAGTACAGCCTGTTATGAACTTTTAATGATTGGTCTGACAATGAATATGCAGCTATATCACAGCTAGAGTTCCTTATCTTTTTTTCTCCAAGTTAAGGGCTGGCATAGGTATATTCAGGATAGTGCCATAGTGTAGATATACACCCTTATTGGTACTTTTAATTTAAACATGACCAATGTCATTGCATTCATGAACAGATATGTTGTTGAGTGATAGTTTTGGCTTTTCTGGCATTGTAAAACAACTTTGCACTCGTGTAAATTATTTAATGTTGCAAGTCTCTGTTTCATTTTGTTTGAAATAAAGTGCATAAATTATAACAATTAAGAATACCACTAAACTGAAAAGAGATAATAATGTTAACACTGGCTTCATCTTATGATGGACTCTGCTGAAAAATAAATTTATTCAATCACTAGCAAGTTTCAATGGTCTACCATGTTTTCAATTTTGACAGACTTTTGCCCTGCGATCGATAGCTTCAATATATTAAAGTCAAGTATCACTGTATGCGCTCATAGTGTAAGCAAAATATTGGCCTCCTACACCCCATAAGTGAAAAACAATGCAATAAATGCTCATCATCAAAGAAAACCATGATGCAGTTTGACAGCATGATAATCGCGAAGGATAGTCATATCCCATTCTGGGCTAGACAGTCGATTGAGCATGCTTCCTCTTTCAAAAACAAACTTGTCACATGTTTGCACATTCAATTATGGAAACTAAGTTTAGACATAGTAATTGACTAGGCAGTATGGAAAGCGCATCAAAATTCCATAACACTCAATATCCATGTTAATTCTTACAGTCCATCGGCCAGTTCAACGTTTTCCGAAGTCACTTTAGCTAAAAAGGAGGACAAGCTAGGATTTCAAAACACTTCCTCGTGTCTTGTAAAGCTTTCAAGTCCAGTCTTATGTGCTCAGCCGATAGTTAAACTCATTATTGGTGTATTCAGTTTAAAATATTTCAATTTAGTAGTTCCAGTTATATGTAAATAAGGTTCATCCTTTCTATATCAAGATTATTCACCGTTAAATCAGTACATCCGGGCCCAAAGGCGGTGGAAAGAAAGAGCTAGGAGGGTTCAGCCCCCCTACCCCAATCGCAGGTCCCTATGTGCCGCGCCACTTCGTTTCAATAGTCGAATTAAAAACAGAAGCTTACTGGCTTTAGAGTTTAGAACAAACATGCTTAATGAGAGTCGTCTATTTCAAATCAGACGTTAAGCACACACTCGTAAGAGTCTAGCGGTGTGTACAACTTCGACCAGTTCATTGCCTATGGATAAAGTAGGGAGTTAGGGTGCAGTGTTGGGACAGCGATATGTTGAGCTCTTTGGTTTTTGAGGTAGTGAATTTCATATTATTACCGGCTGACCATTTATAATACACTTGGTCAATTTCACGCCGTAAGTTGGATGACTCCAAATCACACGTTTTAATAATTTCAGTAGCTGTTCGAGTCGTACATAGTGGTGCATCGCACTCAGATAGTTTACCATAACGAGGAAATGCAGAGGTCCCAATTTGGTACGCTGGGCCAACCCAGCAACAAGTGGCCACCGCCTTGATTTATAAGTTCCCATTTTGAATGCGTTGTTGTTTGTTTGAAGGAAACTAAGGCACCCCAAGGAGCAATAACTTGTTTATAAGAATGAGGTCATATATTGTCCCAAAGGGGTTTACTTTTGTCACGCTGTACACGAGGTAACTAAGATCGTTATAAAGATATCAATCTTTTTTATTAAATTCCTTTCGTGGTTGCATGATGTTGTCTTGTCTTGTCTATGTTGCATGATGATGTCCGTCTTGAGTTGACCAGAGGTCTTCTTTTTCTTCTTCTTGTCTCTTGCTTCAGCTGGCTCAACTGACTAGGAAAGGTTGCGCCGGTTCTTTTGTATTTATGGCTCCTGGTGTCGTCATCTATAAATTTCTTATCCGGCAGATAGTTAAACAGCAGACAAAACTGCGTTGCACGAAGTCCATTTAGTCTCGCGTTTGACTATCCGTAGGATGAGCTCTAATTTAACGAGGCAAAACCGAATAAAACCGGTTATTTTCGGCGGTTGCTATGCGTTGCTATGCAGCCGTGACGAGGTAATGTTTTCAAAGCGAAAATGAAATATAAGCGAAAGAGAAAATCGAATTTTTGTACCGCTGAGTTTGCTTTGATTCTTGAGCTTGCTGAGGAAAACATGCATACTACACGAGATCAATCTCAAACATTTTGACAAACAAGAAAAAAGAATTAAATGTGGCAACAAACTGCATGGCTACAATTTGTTTCGGGGTTTGTTTTGTCTCGTAAAATATATATAAATACTAGTAACACCGAAGGCGAAATCCTCATTGTCGTCGTAAAATGGCCGAATTTTGTCAATTTCACGTCTAAACTTCTGTCCGCTCGTCTATTTATTCGTGAAAATTCAAACAAATGAAACCAGGAAGTCTGTAAAACTTCGTTTTTGGAATACCATTTCTATATCCATAATGTTTTGAACTTAAGTTTTGTATAAATGTCGTGAAATGCATATAAACTTAAAGAGTCACAGTTAAATCTACATTACATGTTATAAATGTTTCCGAAAATTGTACTGTTGTCGAAAAATGTTTGTGCAAGCACGAAAATAACGAACTAGAGACCTCAAGGAGGTTGCAAAGTTTCTGGGACCTTTAAGACCACCAACACGTTACCCATTAAACTCTGTTAAATCGCAGCTAATGATATCTGCATGTGAGTCTACGTCTGTAGTATAAATATACGCTCCATACCACTAAAGCAAACTCTATGCATATATTGCAATAGAGTCACCGCGATTTAAATGTAGGTTGTATACATCCGAATAATATTCGAATGTATATAGGCTTGCAGTTGTGGCTGTTGACGGTTGTGGAGTAAATACATAGCACAGTATAAAGGCTACATTAAAGTTTCATTCAATGTCAACAGTTTTTATTCCTAAATTCAGTTCTTTATAGGTGCTTCGCCAAGCAGTAACTGCATCATTATCATATTAGTTGATAACACGATACATATCTAATTTACTCCGCCAATCGCTCTGCACAACTTGTCATTAATCTAGATGTATCCCGCTCTGTGTTGTTTGTTTTTATCGCGTAGCTACATTAACGCTGCAACAAATATATTAGAACAGCAAGAAATGCCAAGAGGTTGCGATTTTAAATGGCAAGACTGCACAATTTCATAATTCATTGAGTGATGCAAACACAGGACTTAGTAATATTCAGCAGCACTTCAGCATTGATTTGTAAATGTGAATTTTACGATGTTTGTCAAAAGTCTTCGATTGTTACAAGGCAGTCTGTAGACTATAAATGCATCCACAAAAATTCATCGTCAACTGTCTGCACGCAGCAGAAAAATTTTTTGCGATCAACTTCGCAGTTAGGTTACCAAGCATCAATATCATTTACTAGTTCCAGTTCTTGACTTCCTGTTTATGTGCGTTGCAGTTAATTTTTAGTGCAAAGTTTCTTCGAAACTTTGCAGTATTGTGATGAGTGGCGA
>JAODVQ020029680.1:0-20340 GCA_025400075.2 Phenganax stokvisi
CAGTAGTCCAGTCCAGTGGTCCAGTCCAGTGGTCCAGTCCAGTGGTCCAGTCCAGCGATTGGATACACCCTTTGCACTTTAGTGCTTTTCATTCAATCATAAACTATTATGATATGTCTTGTCTAGAAAGTCTCAGCTGTTGTCTTCCTTTCTTCCTCTCCAACAATTCTTAAAAACAATCATGACATCTCTCTGCTGCTTGAGTTAACTCTTTTGCGGGCGAAGGCACAATAATACGACATGCACGCACAATGTTCAATGGGCTGAGTCACAATAATACGAAACGTATATTACCTCTGCGGCAATAACACGATACATATATTACCTCTGCGTTATCTGTGAGCTACAGATATCTACAGCTATACAACTGCTTCTAACTATCTCTACAGGCATCTTCTTCCAGCAGGTAATGCTACTTTATCCGCTCAGTGTTGTTGCTGCACACTTTACTCTCATACGATGTATGCGTGCAATATTGTCTGTTAAACAGAATTACTAGGGAATTCAAGCTATATATAATGATACTTGAATCGCCATGTAATCATGTGTCCACAAGTTTAATTAAATCCTTTGAGGCGTTCCATGTTCGGTGTATAATAGATGTGTGTCAATTGCAAAATTCTGAAAAATTCCCTACCCACACTGGCATGCACAATACAATCATGTGTGCCCGCAAAGGATTCTGGGGCTGTGCAAAAATAAAGGGAGATACACCTTGCTAGTGTATAGTAATTGTATTTTGGTGCCTCTCTTATATTTTAGTCACCACACTTGGTATGCTTAATTTTGCTAGATAAGCTCTCAGACTTCACTCTGACTTTGTTATTTTTATTCCAGTGGGATCACACAAAATACTCATAAAATTAGATGTTAAATCTCCTTATTTAAATTTTTACCTTTTCCTGAAGCAGTTTTCATTGTATTGTTATTGCCAAAATACTTGAGTTATCTCCCACTTTCCCTTACCTGTACAGTTAGAAAGTCGGACTTACATACGTAACTGCAGGTAAACATTTATTGTGAAGGATAGAGTAACTAGAGCTTTATGAGTGGAGATAGCAATGTAATTATAGGTGGTACTGTATATGCTACATGCTGAGTGAGAGTGTAGTTGTGCGTCAGCCAGCTTAGTGTAGAAACATCCTCCTTTGCCTTGTCTAGTGTTGTATTGTAGACTTGGACCTCTGCCAACACTGCCCCTGGTAGCTCAGTTGGTAGAGCACTTGGCCCGGAATGCTGGGTGTCATGGGTTCGAGTCCCGTCCATGGCTTTGAAAAGGATTATCCTGGATATTGTTGATTTGTTTGTTGTGCATTTGCCTTGTGTTGGTTTGTTTCTCCACAAATTTTCATCATGCTTTTAAGGTGTAATACTTTAAGGTATAATAATGCTATGTATGTATATACACAAAATGTTACCAAACCAGGGCATGTGTTCATGTTTATATATGTTTATAGGATCAGTTATCAAGGAGTGAGCTGCTATTTGATGTGAATGATGATATACAGAAAGGTTAGTGAGCGTTTGATGTTCATGCTAAATACAGGCACTTGGTGTTTCAGGTGAACTAGTTTCAGGAGATCCTATTGATACAGCCCATAATGCGTCAAATGAAGGTTCTACTCAGAGAGATCTTTTTACTGATGACGAACATGATATATCACACCAAGCAGAGTATTCAGCTCTATTAGAGTGAGCATCCTATATTATGTGCATAGAGATTGCGCTAAGAATTTCTAGTTGTTCTGCCAACATTTCAGAACAAATCCGTGATTGCTCTGACATTGCCAATATTTAACTGTCATGATTAGTTAAGAATGCTCACATATCACTGTGAGAAAGGAAGAGTGACCTTTCTAGATTCACATTAGGCTTACTAAGGACTAACCATATACATGTGAGCAGGTCATTGTACATTGCGTGGAGCATATATAGATAGACTTAAGAGTGATAAGTGACTCTGCGCGGTAGCAATAATGATATAAAAATATGATTAAAAAGTATAGCTATAAGTGATAGCGTGCTGTCTCAATGTATAAGATAATGGATGAAGTGATGGAATATGATAGGAGAATAGCAGTTACTCACATATGAAATGTAGGGCAGCAACATAAGAGACTTGGTTCGATTCTTTAAGACACACAGAGTGTCCCCACCTTGAGAACCAGGAATAGGAGGTTAAAGAGTCGTTTACCACCAATTAACTTTCTCCACACACCCAACCTTCACAATGATACTGCCCATAGTGACATACATGACTTTATACAAAACTCAGTGGTTGTAACTTAGACATGGCTAGCTTTATCTTTCTAACTGGCAAAGATACACAATAAAATACAATACTACAAATATAATGTAGTCTTAACTAATATGAGAAGCTACATACATAGGACCATACTGTAAGTAAAAAGTATGTGGGATATTATAATTGTTTTCATAACCATCGTCTCTGAACAACTAGCCTGTATAGTGAAGGTAACACATCATACAGGCCGCAGATACCTTCCTGTGTGTGTATCTTTAGGCATCGATCATATTTACTTATAATGTTGATTTAATTATTTAATATGAAACATTTCACTAATTTACATGTATAAAGCTCTGTCATGTCAGAAATCATAAGACTATACTCAGAAAGAGGGAGTTTAAAAATAGTAAGTTTGGATGAAGTAGGTGCCTGGTTATATTGTGGAAAGTAGCTGTGAATGGGTGCTTTCTACTCCATTTCTCGACTCATGTGTTATTTCCTGCATATATTCGGTGTGTGATAATTGAAAACATTGTGTAAAAGGTGCTGCAGTACAGTTTAAAGTGAATTGGCATTTGGATACTGCTCCTGGCAAGTTCACACTAAAGGATCAGACTTGGTGGTATGATAACGGACAGACGAACTGACGGACACACAGAACGAGTACCGTAACCCTCGCCTATGCGTGCCGAGGGTTAATGAGATATTATTGTAGTCAATGTACTTGTATAATGTGGTATGTAATTCCAGTGTTTGAATGCATACGTATTCCACAGATGATCTGGTTTGAATGGTCCTCTACTGTGTATATACCGTGCTCTACCGTTTAGTGAATCCTCTCTATAGGATTTTTTTGGATATTTGAAATGTCTGAAAATCCTCTATACCCATTTTTGCCAATATTGTATCCCCCATATTACGATGCATCTATTATGCCTGCCATACAGTGGGGCCTTCTCTTACTAGTACTTGCCTCACTAGGGATGTGCAGGTCTGGAAGTAGAACAGCTGACGTCATGAGGCTTTTACCCATAACAATACTTCCAGAAGCAATGTAATGGAGTCTATGGCCAAGTCCCTAATGGCCAGGTGTGCTCCAAGGTCGAATGCCGGTGTTTTTAGGGTTGTGACTCAGAAAATCGAAGAAACATGTGCAAGAGGTGGCCCACAGCATTGCCGTCTTTGACATTTTTCATCAGTATAACCACATCTGTAGTTAGAAGTAACTACTTGTGGCTTTGGCCTTGGCCGGCATTCGCCTAGGAGCCTTCATGCCCTGAGTGTATAGTGCAAAACCTGGGCATCTTTCCCATATTGAGTCTGTTCCTATCTTATGGATATGCGTAAATCTTATGTTTAATCACAATCAATTATACAGTGTCTTATGAACCTGCCGTGGGTTGTAGATGTCACTAATACATGGCAATGGTGGTTGTAAACCAAAGTATCACACACCATGTCGAAAAATCTTGATTAAGCCCCAGTACCGGTGTTGGTGCAATTTGGGTTAGAGTTACTGATCCTGAAAGAACCTGCGAAAAAGGAGTGAAGGTTTATTGCTACAGAGGGAGCTTACACGCTACTATACTACTCATCTCACTAGCTTAAGGGACATTCTGATTCTTGTGTTGGATAAAAGCCCACTTTCGTTGCCTACAACACTAGCTCTGCGGTAGTGCTGTAGTGCACTTGCCTAGATTACAAGAGGTGGTGGGTTCGAATCAGGGCAATAAATTGTCGAGGCTGGTACCAATCGTGTAGAAGGCTTTCCCTTTTCCACTCCAGTCTCTCTGATAAAGAGGAGACTTGATAAGAAATTGGAGAGAGGTGAGAGGTGTCCTGGACACTACAGACTGCGGTAGTTACAATTACTTCATGCGTAAAGTTCGATATCACATTTTTCTGTTAGTATTAATTGGTGGTACTAAGCATGTGTGTAATACTAAAGTGCAAGAAACAGAATAGAAACAAATGCAAATAATGCTAGTTGCTACACAAACACAGAATAATATGTCTGTGACTGGCTGTGGGAAAAGGTACAATTTCGGCAAAGGATAAAATTTCTGTATTCACATTTGAGGCCAGTGATATGACCCTTGGGCGAAATTAAGTTGACTACACAGTGAAAAACTACAGTCTCTCCTCTAGCTTCTGGTACATAAGAGAAGCTCTGTGATTTTCCTAGCACTAGTTGTGGCCCTACAAAGATATGGGGTTGCGCATGTATGCCCGATTGTCAAATATGCCTGGTTTCAACACCATACACCATAACTCTATGTAGGAGTGAGGTATTCAAATACTGAGTGTGACATCTTGTAGCTACCTTAATGTAAATATTTTTAGCGGGTACTTTATTTAGCAAATTTAGCAATTTGACTCTTTTTGCTAAAAATAGTACCTGCCAATACAGAGCAATATTTTCAGATAATTAGAATAGTAATTTCAACCGGCATTTCGTGCGTGCCTATAGCAAGCTGAGGGCTGCAGTGCATGATTGTGGCTTCCATGAATATCATTAGCGTTGTAAAAACTGTGCATTCCAATGCTCTAAGGTCACTATTGTATAGTGTGCATATATATAATATGCGAGCCAACAATGTACTACTATTGGCAAAATCGCTAAAATAAATACCCACTAAATGTGCTATTTGCAAAATTCGCTAATAATAGTAACACTAAGGTAAGATATCAACTATTAAAACCATATAGATAACTTCATTTTGAATATTTTGCCAAAATTGTACCTATACCTGTTGCCAGTCACACCTGTCTGAGATTAAATCACATTTTTAAAGTTCCATTTTTAAAAAATAACCAAAATTTTCAGGGCTCGCAATATTTTATACCTGTAACTATTTCTCAGTATGGTATATGAACTATTGCAAGCCTAAGTTATGTATTTTGTTTATAGCATTAAAGATACCGTGAAAGATATTCTTCCCCCTGAGGAACATGTAGTTTTCTGTAAAGAAACACATCATGATATACACAATGATGTGAATACTACTACTACTCAAGTTGCTGATGTTGAAACAACAAATATGGAAACAAAAGATATATTAACTTATATTGAATCAAATACAACAGAAGAAGAGAGTCTAGACATATTTTGATATCTATTGAATCAAACAATATACGAAGAGAGTCTGTATATTTATTTTGATATTTTTATACTTTGTTGCATTGTGCTTGGTTATTAACACTGGTATATAAAGGTGGTAAATTAATTTCTACTGACAGTAATTGACTTTAAACACACAATTTAGCTCTCTGTGATTAAAATAATTGTTATGATACAGCTAAAGTGACAGCCTTTTGTATAAAGCAGGAGAACACAAACCATCCATTAAATTACTTTGCTAGTTTGAAACAGTGAGAAGTCTATCATACTTGTTTTGGAAGAATTTTGGAACACAGGGCAGTCAATTGACGCAGCCCAGTAGCTGGGTCACCATGGGAGCCAGTAGGACAAGTCACCTAGTTATTACTCCCATGAGTAAATTCATACATAAAAGTCTTAGAGAAGAATGAGTGGGCTTTCTAGTCTAAAATGTTCTAGATCAAGTAGAGTTTATAACTTTGTGACTTTGTATGATGAAAATGTTTGGTGATCAGTACGTGGAGGGAGAGGTAGAGAAGGGTTTTTTGTGTGTTAGATGTATACTGATAATGGTGTTATAGTTGCTATTTCAAGGAGAAAGAAACGGGAGTTCTAATAAGGGGACTTCAATGCGAGAGTTGGGAAAGCAGATGAGTTAGACCATGTAGTTGGTATGTTTGGTGAACAAACATGTGGTGAAAAGTTGTGTATCACTCTTGAATCTGGTTGAGTCAGTGGCTTTTAATGGTAGAGAGCTAATGAGTGACCTTGAATGGACTAGAGTTAGGTTGAGCCTTGGTCAGATACTGTAATTACTGATTACACTCCAATGTAAAGCTCTCCCCTTGTATGATTAGCTTAGTTAGAAAACATCAAAGAAAGGCAAGTGTACAACGAATAAAGCAACCTCACCCAGGTGAGCTCTTTCCAAGAAAAGAACTGCCCTGGATGGGACTTGAACCCATGACACCCGGCGTTCCAGGCCGAGTGTTCTACGAACTGAGCTATTAGGGGCAGTCAGTTTGTAGAGGGCCCAAGTGTACAATACAACACTAAACAAGGCAAAGAGGGATGTTTTCTACACTAATGTGCTCAGTATATATGTTAGGGACCGATGAGCAACTTGGACCATTTTAAGACCGTCCGACGGTTTTAAACCAGGCCAGATGGATTTAAGCCCGTCCAGACGGCTTCAAATTCGTCTGGACGGTTTAAAACGGTTCGCGGGTTGCTAATTGGTCCCTAACATATATACTCTCGCTTGGCATGTAGAAGCCAGCCGGGGTAATGAAATCACCAAGACGCTGTACTTCAAGCCAAGTATTAGCATGATTAGCTTAGTGAGGAAACATCAAAGAAAGGCAAGTGCACAACAAACAAAGCAACTACACCCCGGTCAGCTCTTTCCAAATAAAAGATCTGCCCTGGATGGGACTCAAACCCAGGACACATGTATGTTGATCAGTCAGTTATAAGATCCTCTAACCATTATTAGTGACCTTCTGTGTGAAAAGGGTTCATTTGTTGTTGACCCATACATGAAAGAATAGGTCTTCGTAATTTTGATAGTTTGCAAAAACAAAATAAATTATGCTAACTAGAGATGATAATATTATACCTCATACAAAAACAAGTAAGTTTGTATCTTGTTTAGCGACTTGAATTATACAAAATGTATATGTTTTTAGGTAATGTGAATTAAAATGTCTTCCCTAATACACTGTGATTTATCACTTTGCACCTATTATGCCATAACTTCACAACAGAAGATTTGATTTGAAATATTTTATATGAACATGTAGAGGAATTTAATGAATATTGTTTTAACAGATTAAGAATGAGAAAAGTATGCGATATGGAATGAGTTTGTAGAGAAGGCAAATTTAGATTTCGAAGAGAATAGCAATAAAGCATGCCCAATTTGAAAAAGGTTTAAATAAAAAAGTAAAGCTTGAGCTGTATAAGTGATTTGGAAAACCGCATTTGCATGGAGAGAGTGGGCACATATTTTTTAATCTAAGTTTCACTCAGGTATGTATGGCCTAGTAAAAGAGTTTGGTAGATAAAGTGAGAGTAATAGATATGGAAGGAAGCGGCATATGTTGTGTGGAGCAGAATGTGAGTGTATTATGGGAATTTTTAGCATAAATTATAGCATTTTATGGAGTCTCTGAAGGGATATCGTCGATACTCAGAGTTTGAGTTGCTAGATATAATGAAAAACTCAGCATTTGTGTTAGGTATTGAGCTTTATGGTAATTCTGAACCCCAGGACCAGACTTGCATGAGAGTAACACTGGAATACAACATGTAGCTGGTGACAAGACAATAAGACCTTACCCGTAAGTAACTATCACATTATCCACACCCATCCATCATTGTATCTATGTAGCTGAAGAGAGAGTCCTTTGTAGTTAAGAATGTCCATACTTTATACAATAATCTACACCAGCCAGAAATGTAATATAAAGACACGATATGTAAAACATTTCCTTCAGTTGTTGTTGATTATGTCAAAATGTTTCTGGCTAGTGTAGTTAATTGTATGATGTATGTAGCTGAAGTTTGAGTCATGTAACAT
Source organism: Phenganax stokvisi (assembly GCA_025400075.2). Lineage (NCBI taxonomy): Eukaryota > Metazoa > Cnidaria > Anthozoa > Malacalcyonacea > Clavulariidae > Phenganax > Phenganax stokvisi. The sequence goes on from JAODVQ020029680.1 coordinate 7,930, forward strand.
GGCATGAATCAAATTAGCAAAAAAGCATCAACACAATGCAAGTGCATAAAACAACAAAGCAATACCACCTACATGTGGGCATGCTAATATGTACATGCAATTCCCACTCTGAATATGCAATGCTTACACAAATCTTTTTGTAATTTTGTAGACTTAATATGTGAGAGGGGTTGTAGGCAAGCTGTAAATAACATGAAAATAGAGGTCAAACAACATTTAATGTAAACTAATTTTGGCAAAAAAGGAGAAACTAATGAGACTACACGTATAGAGGAAGGGGGAACAGAGGATGTATAATGTAGGCACAAGCTGTTGTTCTCATCCTCTCATTTATCAAGTGAACCTTTTTATGAAATCAGTGTGTAAATCTCTACCTTGTTACTATTAAGTGGCATTTCTCAATCTCTAAGTCAGTGATACTGATACTATAGGAGATGACAAGTAGCACTTAATGAGACAAGGAAAAAAGCAGGGGTATTTAGCGTGGTGAGTTATGTGGTATTGTGCAACATACTGTGCTTCAGCTCAAGTTACTAAGGACAGGGTGCTCATCCTCTTTTCCTGTGTGGGTCTGGGTAATAAAAACTTTACAGTTAACTGTAGCTGGTAAAATGAAGTGTGCAAACTTTATAGTCTATCATCACTCTCACAGCTATTCTCATCAATTTTATATTTATCATCACTGTTATTATCTAGCCTTTCAATGGATAGACCTAATGTCCATATTGTTTTCCCTTAAAATTATAGTATAATGTTGATGTAAAGTTGCATGATAATGCAAATAGAGGTATAACTATAGTGTACAAAGCTCAAATCAAATGACTAAAATAACAGGTGACTGGTAGTTCCCTGCAAATCGGCCGTAACCTGGCTACGAAGTGGTCTGCTTGCAATTTACAGTACCTCATACAACAGTCATAGTGCAAATAGAGACAGTGCTTAACCAAAAATACAGTGTCAAATCATTTGACAGGTGGCTAGCGTGTCAATGAGATCAGATATAGCCACAAAATTAACAACAACATTAAGGGCAAAAAGTTGACTAGTGTATATCCTTAAATTGGATGTTTGACATAATCACTACTTTTGTTCTAGTCTATCTTTTAATACATTGATATGTTCTACAAGTTCTGGTCGTTTCCCTGCTCTGATGAGTACCTCTTCTAAAGCTTTAATATTCTTCTCTTGAAAGGCTACATCTGCGGCACGTATGAGATCACTGCATGTAGAAAATAATGCAATCATTTTAAGAGGACACCCATTTCACATAATTATTAATATATTGCATGTATAAAAGGAAAAAATGAAGTGTAGGCAACATTCTAATAATGCATTATCTTGTCTGCCTGTGCCTTGTATCCACATGCCAAATGAGACTACCTTCTCAATACTGTATAAGTCAGAATAGTACTTTATGACAAAATCCCTAAGTAGTATATGTAGCTCGATTTCACCAGCTGGGTAAGTCCTGTCTAAGTTTTACTGAGGATTTTTATCCTTCCAGCAATAACAACAAAAAGACAGCTAGAGCTTGTACCACAATCACCAGCAATCCATAGAACCTTGTCACCTTTTCCTGACAAGCTATCACCCATCAACCCAATAAGGTATGCATGTTGGTGTTGTAGTCAGTGACATAGAGTACTGTATGAGTTGAAATGACGAGCCTGTACCATTTTCTGACTATTCAACAACAAACAAAGTTGTGTCACAAAGACGAGGTGTCACAAAAAAATCGAGGAATTCATTCAAAGATGTTTTCTCAAAAGGTTGAGTGCAAGCATAAGTGCACCAGAATGCGGCATAGTTTGCTGAGAGCTAATGTATTACATTATAGGATGTTTTTAATCTTCTTCTTTTCCTTCTTAAAATTATATAAACAACAACAAATGGCTTCTGGCAATACATTGTAATAGGGAGATATGTACTGCTCCACCTCAAGGTGAGATTGTTATGAAACTTTCCATACAACTTTTTATTATTTACAAAACTTGAAAAAACAATCCTACAAGATTGCAACAAATCAAGCGCTCTTAGGCGACAATATCTATGTAGCTTGTTGAAATATTTTTAAAAAAACCTGCCCAATAGAAGGGCTCCTAACAACCAAACCTGGTCTTAAGCTACACTACACTAATCTCTCTCCATGGTAACCATTGAGTCACCCTGTTGCCATGGCAACCAATAAAATCGTTATTAACTGCAATTTGCTTTAGGTAATCATTATCATTTACTAACAGTGAACTAAACAGTTAGATACGCATGTGCCAAAAGCCAATCTCTAGTTTATTTTCACGTGAAATTCGTTAAACAAGGATCGTGTTCACTTGAAGTTCATAGCTATGACCGCGCACTACGTGTAGGTGACGTGGCAGTGCACTAACATAGTTGTCGTTCAAGTTACTTGCACTGCACAGTGTTGGGCGAAAACATATCTTAGCATGAACATAACTTATCTAGCTGGGCATGGCAAGAGCATACCTGCGAACTGTCCCGCTTTTTAGTGTAATGTCCCGCTGTCCCTCCAAGCACACAATAATACTGCATTTTGAGTGACCTGATTATGTGTGAGTATTATAGTGCGCTGGGATATGCAGTGAGCGGGCGCATGCATATATATACGAGTGAAAATATGACTAACTGCGTCTTGGAGAGCCAAGAATGCGCACTTTTGGAGCGCCACTTGTGGCAACTCTGCTGCACTACTATATACGCCGATTCCCTGTCCTGCGAGATGCAATTAGTTGCCTCGAGCTAAGGCGCTCAGCAATAATCACCGCTTTTGCTTACAGAAAAGATAAGTACGGGGTAATGGAGCTGCTGGGCTCATGCGCTAGATAACATGAGGTTTGACTCTGTCACCATAACATTTATGCAACTTTTTATCCTTTTAAAACTTTTGCCGAAGAAGACATTGTCGTTTCTCCATTACATGATTAGCTTAGTGAGGAAACATCAAAGCAAAGCAAGTGCACAACAAACATATCGACTACGTTCAGAGCAATTCTTTTCAAAACTGCCCTAGATGGACTCGACATAATGAACATGAATGAATAATGGTAGCCGAAAAGACACATAAAATTAGCTGTGACCGGGATTAACTAGAGACCTTAGGTTTACTAGTGGACAAGGGAGTAGCCAGGGTTTTGAATAGAGGGTGCTGTCTTGCAAAATTGAGCTATGAGTAACATGATGTCATTATCATAATTATCATAAATCGTGTATTCCAGCCTGTTTCTCCAGTGCATTGCACATGAGGTAAAACTGGCATCATAAAGCAGTAGTACATTTGTTTGTGATGTAGTAATTAAATTATGAGAGCTTAAATAGCACAAAGAGTGGCCCACGCATTTCATGATGAGTGATAGGCGTGTTTTCAACCCGTAAATCATAATTTAACGTATGACTCGTTTGAGGTAAACAAGGGTAGCACCCTCAGCACCCCCTCTGGCTACGCCCCTGAGTGGAGCATATACTCAGCATTCGCCCTAAAGCCTAGACGCCATACATAAGCCAATACAACCACCCACACTGGTGTATTATATAACTTTTTAGTTTGCATACTCAATTTTGATGTATAGTTGAAATCGCGCTTCCACTGCACACTTGGGAATATACTTTGCTGCTTCTTTCCTATTTCCACACATTATACATGTCTCTGCAAATGGCTGCAGAAAAGTGTGTGAAAAGATCCCAACAAAACAACATTCCTACTAACCTCATAGCCAATAGGTGACTTTTTCTGCCTGGAAAATTTTTCCAGCTCTTCAAAATCTCCTATGGAGCTTAATCCTCGTACCTTAGCCCACCAAAATCTGAATGAACACACATGTTTTGCACATCATAGGTAATTAAAGAGGACGAGCTAGGTACATAGAGATGAGCTAGGTACACATAATAAGTATATTAAGATGTGGGGCTTTCAAAAGTTGGTGTTGCATTCTGCACTAGCTATCAATCTGCCAGGGTCTTATGTTGTAAATGATAAATATACTAAAAGAAATTTTTAACAATGTTGGCTAGCGTTGTAGCACACTGCACTTGCAGTACGAAAAATATATTTAACAGTAATGTGCTGTGCTCTTCATCAGCATGATGACAACATACATATGTACGTACATACATTCAACGAGCAGAAATATCCCGCCTATTGAATGCATAGTAGACTCAAAATCATGATCATCATCAATGCACATGATGTATTTATATTTGACTATCATAATTCATTGTTTACAATGATATGGTGTACTCAAGAGTACATATATGTTAGGGACCAATTAGCAACTTGGACTGTTTAACACTGTCTGATGGTTTTAAACCGGGCCAGATGGAGTTAAGCCCGTTCAGACGGTTTTAAACCAGTCTGGACTGCTCGCAATCCGTCTGCAGACTATCTAGCACAGTGTAAAGTATAGTTTGAGGGGCTTAGACAGTGAACTTGGCAACAAGAAGTAAGCTAAAAGCGGCTTTCATATTCTATTAAGAGCTTTCTGTAGAGAGATAGAATGCTACGTGAATTGTTTTAGCTGCACGCCCTAGAACCGTACGTGAAGTATGTTGCCCGCACCTGTGCTGAATGATTCATCGCGTGTCTTTCCCATCACCTAGCCCTGCTTATGGATGATACTCTCTTCAATGATCATTTCCCTAAAAACTGCACTCATATTCCCACCTCTCTGACTGAACTAGAGAATTTCACTCTCATCAAATAATGGACATGCCCTCTTTTTTATGAGGGCGTAGGGCCTTCTCTACACGAACTATGCCGTCTGTGGGCTACTTCTCAGGCGTATAGGCCAGTCAGCACACGTTTAGTCAACTATTGTCATTTTTCTGTGCTCAAAATGGAATAAATATTAGATATCAGTCTCACCCGATGTATTTATTACCTGATGGGCTAAAGATGGCTTTAAACTGTCTGGCCGGCTTTAAATCTCTGGGGGGTTATAAAACGGTCCCCGGGTTGCTAATTGGTCCGTAACATATACAAAACACACATATGAAATTTTGTCTTAATTCAAACGTGAGTGCTGTATAATAGGTAGCCTTATCCCCAGTTTCTCCCTCTGCTCGCACAATTTTGCGTGTGACCTTTGAACTGTTGGAAAAGTGTGGAGGGAGAGCCTGGTATATTTTTGCACGTGACTGACGTCATGGTAGATGCCATGCAATACTGTGTGCATGTTAGGGGTAGACACGATTGTGTGGTTGCGCACCTCGTGTATAGACGCTCATGGTACGTAAAGTAAACTAACGGTAGCGGCCTTTGTTTAGAGAACTGCATCTGAGGTGAGGGCGTGAATACGGAACGCGAGAATTAACCGACTCAAAGGGTCACGTCTACCGTGACGTTAGTCACGTGCAAAAATATACAAGGCTTTCCCTCACAGCACTTTTCCCAACAGTTCAAAGGTCACGCGTAAAACTGTGCGAGCAGAGGGAGAGACTGGGGACAAGGCCATATAATATAGGTTACAATAAGTGTTATTACTATAGCTATAGATTGAAGTGGGGTAGCTACCATTTCAATTGTGTTATGATATATTTCCTTGCTACTAGATAATGACAGCTACATTCACAAATAACTGCTTACTGTGCATCTGACAGCTTATAGTCCTTTCGCAGTTGCTCAGCTAGTCTTCCTTGGCGGTTCCTAATGCACTAGAACAATTGCGGACTGATATGTAAATACATTTTTCGTTAGGTTTATGGTTCACACAACATATGTTAGGCGCAAAGTACGGATTCACACCAACCTCGGATTGCGCAGCGCGAAGCTCAGATTATACTTTCTGCACGTAAATCCGAGGATTGCGCTAACAAACCTCGGATTATAATTTGCAAACTGCAACCATCTTTTGCTATTGAAATCACAGCAATGAGTAAAGTCTTGTTGTTATTGAGCTTGCCATGCGAAGCTAAGCCTCGCTACCTAGCGAATCTGTTGCAGCTACCGTCCGACCATTATGCAAGACAAACCTCAGACAGCAGTGCATCGAGCTCTTAACCGACACGAGAAAGAGACACGCTGAAAAGCATGAAAAGTAGTGATATGTATGTACATGTGCAGCACATCGATCTGCATCCGAGGTTACGAACGCGTCGCCTTCCTTGAGAAAATGCCCTCTTTTTCGCAATCTCCACCTTTGTATCTCGGGTTTAGCAGCACATAAATTGAAAAGCTGCTGTTTTTGAGTTGCTACACGGGGCCTAACATGCTAATATGTCTGTTTTGCATCAATCCGAGGTTAGCGCAACCTGTGCACAATCTGTGTGTTATGTTGCGCTTTGTTCAAATCCGAGATTCACACAGCGCAATCCAAGTTCGTCCGAATCCGAGGTTTGTACCTAACATACATACACCTCTCACTGATGCCGATTCCTCATTTGTACATACATTGTGTTTAGAAAGAACATTGGGATGGATACAAAATGTATGTTAAGTTATGCACAATCATGTTAGTTTGTTATAATATAGATGGTCATATGGATTACAAGCCGTCCAGACAGTTCAAAATTGTCCAGACGGGTTTAAAACCGTCCGGACGGGCTTAAATCCGTCTGGCACGTTTTACAACCGTCGGATGGTTTTAAAACGGTCCAATTGCTAATTGGTCCCTCCTTAGAATGGCCCGTCAATTTATGCGTGAGTCATGAGTGGGCCAATGTATCAGTCAGTTGACCATAAAGCCGGGTTCACAATTATTGCGCCAGGCAATGAGCAAGGGGATTAAAGTATTGCCCGTGTCATGCCATACTGCGGGGATAGCATTGAATTGAAAGCATGCTGCAAATGCCGCCAGTCATCACAAGGAACATTTCTGTCAATTGCCAATGCCCTAAAATGGTCTGCGACAAAGCCAGATGGTGACATTACATTATGTAGCTGATTCTTATGATGTTTACGACACTTTGTATAGGAGTACATGTCTTGCTACGTTAAAGTTGTACGATGGTGGCGAGTGGTCCATGGCCAATAGAAACACGAGCGCGGGAGCGTGAGTGTTTCTATGGCAATGGGCCACAAGTGCGTCACGTGGAACACGAGCAAACGCCATTGTACAACAGATTTGTACGATACTTCCAAGAACAGTTGGCTTTTAAGCCACGTTCTTGGCGTGTAGAAAACTTGCGCTCCACCAGAGCATTCACGGTCGGCTTGTTGCACCAAGCCATGTTCTATTTGCCCTATTATTTATAGAACATAGCCTCCCATTCACCATAGTACTTTATAATCATGACTCAGCATTTTGCTGTGGTTTAATACGTAATATGTATAATGAGCGGCACGTGTAATCCCTTTGATCCGCCCACGCAAGTATCGTACAAGTGCTGTTGTATAATTAACATGTTATGTGAGCATATGTGGAATGCCCATTCCATGCTCATTCAAGTTTGAAATGCAGTGAATGAACAAAGGGAGAGAGAATACCTTTTGTTAGGTGGTAGTTAACTGAGTGATGTTTGCTCAATAACAGTTCCCAGTCTACACTAAGAACATTGCTAAAACATGGCAGCAAGTAGAATCACTGAGGAAGTAGCAATACGTCCTTTACGTAATTGGGTCATAAACTAGTGTGTGGATGTTGTACATTGGTGGCAAGTGCCCAAAACTTATGCGAGATTCCTTGCTATTACGGCACAGAACACCAGCATATGAGATATAAGACTGGCTGAGCACTGGCTATGCTACAGTTCCCACCGCTATTTACGTGTCTAATCCTTGGGAAGTTATCACATTGTTTATTGGGTGCATGGGGACCTAAGTCAGGACTAACATTTCACTATACCATACACTTATGTTCTACTGCAGTAAAAACTCCAAAGAGAGGACACTTTAGGATTGTGGCTTTTGTCCTCTCTTCGGAATGTGTCCTCTTCTTGGAGTTTGTCCTATTTTTACCGCTATTCATCTTAAAATTAGATTTGTGGGTATTTTTGTACACCTGATGAGTCAATAAAAAGTACAGAGCACAAAACTTGGATCGTAAGCAAGAAACACAAGTGCATATGCTATAAAAATATGCTTGTCAATGCAGCTAGGATAATGAATGACTAACAGCATTAGCTATGTATGCTTTTAGTATTGTGCAGTGCATTAATAGGCTGCAACCCAAAAATTTTCTAAGCTAGTTAGGCTAGTTAACTATCATGCCTATGCGAAAAGTAGACACCGCAGAACCGATCAAGTAGTCAGCAGACATTGTGGTACTAACCACAACAGTGAAAATAATGCATTTATCCTTCGCACATACCTGAAACACGGTTTCAAACAATGAAAGTCCAATAACACGAACTTTAAGTTTGCTTTCAATTTCTTCTTGCTCTTTTCGTAATTTCATTAGTTCTTCAGAAACCTGTTACCATAATTAGCATGAACACAGCAAAATATGCATTTGATGCTAAATTTAGTTGGAAAAAGAGAAAGAAGTGCAACCATATAAAGGCAAGACACATATAACATAATTCAATTGTGAGTGAAAGTATACAATTTAGTCAAGGAACAATCATAAAGTGTCCTTGTGGTAGTTCATTAAAATATGTGGTTGCTGAATTAGATGTACCCGATATTCAAAGGTATGCTGCCCTTCATGAAACTCCTGAGCTGCTGCCCGAGTTAATTTATCACTCTCACCAGGGTCCTGTAAATAGTGATGTATAGCCTTAATAATAACAGTATCTAAGATCAAGGCCCTGTAGGATCAATGTATTAACATGAGACACTGATATAAGGTCAAGGGTGCATCTTAAATACACACATGCATTTTTACCCTTTCCACAAAACTATGAGAAAGTAGCAAGCAGCCAGCTTCTTTAGATTCACTTTCTTGCCGGTAGAAATTTAGAAGTTGTGATTTATCGGTATCTTTACATAACTGCATATGTATATAAGAAACCATCCACATAACAAACTTAGCGACACGTACAAAGTCAATCAAAAGGGAACTTCTCCCCATCCCTATTTAACAGACCTTTTTATACAGTGCAGCAGCAACTGGACGATGATGGAAGAGTTGCATGTAGCGATCCATTTGAGAGTGATACATCTTGTGTTTTAGATCATCAAGTACATGGTATACTACGGAACAAGAACATAACAAAAAGCACTTCAATAAACTGGGAGGGTGGTCTAATATTGTAGGTTGACAGCGGCACCACCTAATGGTCAGTGTTATCCACATTGTTGCACAGTACTACACCACAGTGATGACGTATTGTGATGTACCATAAATCATTCAAAAATTGCTTTAGAAGAACATTGCTATATTATACCACATATAAAATCCAGTTCTATCGTGTTTTAGAAATTGTGCATGAAGTTGCATTTTTAGTGGAAATAGTCCACTGCAGACCATGTTCACATAAGAATTACATAGACCACTAGGCTAATTGTGGGTATGAGCTATGCCTTCTCCTTGCACAAAACATTACAGAATATGAATTTGCGCTAGCACATGTAGTATAATTGCAGAAGTAATGTTTTCACACAAAAGCTTTTAAAGATGTACTATAATTGATAATTATATTCATACAAGCCCATAGGCCAATGTAAACATCACTCATCACATACAGAGCTAGGGAAGAAATTAATATGTAACTTGCTGGTCAGTGATGAAATGAGCTTAGTGTGGGTTAGTTGGCTGAAAATGATTTCTTGTGCTATTTGTGACCAATGTACAGCACAGATGTGATGTAATTGGTTAGTGCTTGCTGAAAGCTGACCAGTGGTGGTATATTCAGATGTCCATACATACCTAATTGTGGATCACCGCTCTCAATTGCTTTGTCAAGTGCAAGATCGGCCTTTTTCATCTCCATTAGAAGTGGAACTTGCTCTCTAGCATGAACTTCATGATCTAATAGCTGAAATTTATAAGTAAGTAAACATGGAAAACATAAGTAAACGAGAGGTAGCTACAATTCATGTTAAGTACTGAGACTTCGACAGCTATAATAATGAATTTTTTACTGGACCCTGCACATCGCAAACTTAGTGGTCTGAACTCTAAACTAATGACTGCACTCACCTTTAAGTATTTATAGTGGGAACTACAGTATGTTTAGCCACACTAAAACTATTCATATCATGTATAGTAGGTATATGATAATGTCCTAATAGAGAGGCAGGCTCTCTCTCTCTATATATATATATTCAATGACATTCATTTTTCAGATAAATATATTAACTCTTATATATATTATATTTAAATCCTCTACATCCTATGTAATACGCCAACTATGTGTACCAGATCACAACGTATACTTGTAGTCCCTCCTTTTTTGTGTATGTCTCTGTTTGTTATATTTAGGTAAGAGAGCCTATAGTGCAGCCCAATATAATTGAAGCCCTAAATTCTCTTTCTTCTCTTCTCTTCTCTTCTTTCTAAAAGTACACGTGAGCTGTTTCATGCATCATGCTCATGTACTCTATAGCTATAGTAACAACTCGAGTTATCAACTAACCAATGAAGCTAACTCCTTTCTTCCTTCTTCTTTTGCACATCTTGCAATCTCTGCAAAAGGCACACTAACATTTGCACTTTTCAGCCTCTGAATTATGATCTGAGCAATGGCCTTCTCTTGCAAATTCTTGTCCTTTACCTGCTAATAATATTTAGGGTTAATAGAACATTTTTACATCACTAAGACCTTTCTCATAGCCCAATGACGCAATATCTTGACTTCTCCTTCAACATGAGGAACTCTCAGATAATTACAAATCTCTAATGCCAGTGGATATAATTCACGATTGATTAGCCTGTGGGAAAATTAGTGCATTTAATATCCTGTACTCTGTTCATGATGATGATAGTAATTACTCAGAACAATTACGAAATGATCTATACTTAAACCACCCAACTTTACTTATTACCTGTCAGTCAGCACTCCTGTTGAAAGCCTGTAATATCTATGTATTTCTGACTCAAGGTTTCATAACATACCGTAAGATTGGGAATATAAGTACCCATCGATTAGAAGTACCCTACGAATATAAGTACCTATTGCGCCAGTTACTACTAACTTTCTGAATAGTAGTACCAATGCGAATAGAAGTATCCCATGAACTTGAATACTTTTGGCTGTGTAGCGAACACGTTTAGTACAGCACAAACCACACAACAATCATTATGCGTATTTTGCCCCGGATAGATAGTACTCCATGAATATAAGTACCCCATGCAATCAGCTAGGCGAAAATGCACAGTGTTTGAATAGAAGCACCGGTACTTATGTCCCTGAGTTTACACTAATACTCACTGAATAGCGGATACTTTTATGGGGTAATATTTAAAGAATAAAAAACAACAGGATACTGTCTCATTGTTATTGGTAAGCCAATTTTCTCCATTCTGACACTGTTCAGCACTCTTAGATGATGACACATTTCAACAAATTCATTCACCACATCGGAGGATATTTCTGGCCCAAGAAATCCTTTCCCAAACCGGGCCGACTGTGCAAATAGTAAATAAGATACAACTGATGGCTGAGAATAAATACAACTCAGTTTAAAGTATATTCGTAGCAAAAGCAGCATTGTTAATAAACACACCCTTATTAAGTCATTTGTTGTTAAAATTCCATTTTAGCATAGTAGTAAATTTGTAAATGTGGTTTACAGGTACATACTAATTAACAGTGGCATTTTGAGCATTTAAAAACATTTCAGTGATATGTATAACTAGTGGGATGCTAAACATTGTTTGCCCACCATAATGCAATGGCACACCCCTCTTTTGTTGACGTACATGTGCAAACAGTGTAGAGCAAATGCCAACAATGTATATGAGCATGCACAGTATGGCTGTTGGACGACATGTACGGTGACAACTTATTTTTGCGAGCGAAGTGAGCCATTGCATTTGTTCCTACGGCAAACCGCAGGTTGACCTCCCGTATTGTGAATGCTCTCCATAAATTGTGGGTGTCAATTTTCTAACTTTGAGTGCCAGAGGAACTATGAATATCTTTAGTACTGTATAAACTTTGCATTCCAAGGCCTTCTCGTGAGCCAACAATGTTCAAAGTATAAATACTGTATTGTAGAAATTTCTGCCTACATACCAATATGAATAGCTCACTGTGCTTGCAATTAGGCTTGCAATAAGGCAACTTCCGGTAGGTTCCTCATGTAAGCCTATTACGAAACTCTATTCCATGTTTCCATTCCATATAACTATATTACACTATACTACACTATACTACACTATGCTCTATACTACTATATATCGTTTCCATGGTTTCTCCGGTTTCTCTAATTTCCAGGGTTTCCATGGTTTCACTAGTTTCCAGGGTTTCCTTGGTTTTACTTGTTTCCAGGGTTTCCATGGTTTCGCTAGTTTCCTGGATTTCCTTGGTTTCATTAGTTTCCAGGGTTTCCATGGTTTTGCTAGTTTCCAGGGTTTCCTT
>JAODVQ020029788.1:0-20339 GCA_025400075.2 Phenganax stokvisi
GAGAGAGAGAGAGAGAGAGAGAGAGAGAGAGAGAGAGAGAGAGAGAGAGAGATGTTTAATGATTAGCCTCTATGATGCATGGAACATCAAGTGGTAACCGCAATGAGCATTACACTATGGTGTGCCTGGGCTTTGTGGGCCCAGTGAGCACAGGTGACGGGACCCCCTCAGTGAGTCGGGCATGAGAACAGAAGAGAGAGAGAGAGCTTATACTCACCAATATATTACCCAGATGTAAGGCAGACTCTCCTCCTCCTCCTCCTTCTCCTCCTTAACTCTCTTCATAACTTGATAACTATATGGTATCATCTGATGCAGGAGCTTTCTATAATGATTACATCATGATGACATCATAGAAAAATACGGCATTGGTAATTACATCATTAGTTTAGACACTCTCACCTCAGATGGTAAGTTATATCAGTAAGCGACAGTTTCTCCCCGGACTCGATAGGGACATCGTACAAATGACAGACACAGGCTTGTAACCATGGCAATGCTGCACACAATATATCTCCATGGGAACCAGCAGCTCCCTAGCAACACGATGAAATGGAAAACCTGAGAGCTGTATATTAGATAAGGTATGAAACATACTTGTTGCATGATGAGTTTGATGATATAGAGATAGAGCTCAGTAGCGTTTGATTCCATCTTCACTTTACGTCCGTTGTTCAATATACTAATGGCCGTCGTCAGACCGGATGTCCGATCCCCAAATTGTGCAAACAGGATCCACATGTGTGGTGAATGTGGAGCAGAGTGAAGTAGAGAGGTGAGGGTTTGCTGTGCTGCTTCGACAGACTTATGAACAAACTCAAACATTACCAGATTGCACTGAAAATAAAACTTCAAATCTTTGCCGACTGTTGTCGTAGTACTAGCTTCACAACTACTGCTCAAATTCTGGCCTTCTGCAGATAGTATACAGTGGAACCTGGTTAAAGTGAACTCCAGGGGACCAGTTTAAAATGTTCACACAAACAGGAGTTTCATTTAAAGAGTAGCTATAGTATAGTGTATGCTTATAGAAGAAACTACAGTGGAACCTAGTTAAAGTGAACTCCAGGGGATCAGAGGACTTTAGACCTAAAGGTATTTTGTTTTGTCCATTGTATGAGGATAACCACATTTGAAAAACATTTTAAAAATTACTTTTCAGAAGTGATTCAATGGTCTTCATCTTTTCAGAATTCAGGCTGTATGATTTGGACCATGGAATGATGAAATTATTCTGAGGAAGAAGAAATAATTGTTTTGTTCATTATTCGGAGAAAGGCAAGGATTGGAGAGTGGCTTACACAAGATTGGTTTAGTCGGAGTAGGAGAGATGGAGAGGAGGAGGTGGTGGAGGAGGAAGTGGCGGTGGAGGAGGAGGAGGAGGAGGAGGAGGAGGAGGAGAGGAAGAAATGGAGAGGGAAGGATGAGGTGTATATGGTGTATATGAGACAGATGAAGGCCAACTGAAGATGATGAAGTGATAAATATTTATCAACTCCTACAGAGATACAATATATATAACCATAATCTTTGCCAACTCTGTTCAATGATTGGCCTCTATGAGGTATGGAACAGCTGAAATTGTACTGTAGTCACCCATTACACTATGGTGTGCCTAGGCTTTGTGGGCCCAGTAGGCACAGCCAACAGGACCTCTGCAAGTTGCATATATATGACAAACAAAGAGAGCTTTCTCATAATATATTTCATTACAATATAACCAGAGAGATATAGTACTAACCTCTAAAAAAGTCTGAAGATGAAGATGAAGAATCAGCAAGTAGCGAGGTCTGTAAAACATCCACGGCATACTTTACACGACCAGCCATACAGTAGAGGTGGGTGTGACTTAACAGGAGTTCAACGAGATAGAGTGACGGGGAGGTGCAGGCTGTAACTTCAAATTTCTGAGAAAGCTGCAGAAAAAAATTATTATTTCTAATACACAAAGGGAATATAACTGGTTTTTGCAAGGTATGAAGGGGTTAAACAATCCAGGTGTCAAGAAGGGGTTAAAAACTCCAGAGAAGTTGTTAAGGGGTTAAAACAATCTTAGAAAAGGTTAAAAGGGGTTAAAATACTCCAACGAGGTCAATCCTACATTCAGTTAAAGTAATTGAAGCATACATAGTTAAGTAAGAATTTAAATTGTTACATGTGAAGAAAGGGTTAAAGTAGTTACAAAGTAGTTAAGAAAGGGTTAACACATTAATAAAACTTAGTGCTGAATACCAGAGAGATGATAATACTGTAACATTCTTTGATACATCTACTCTTCTCCATGACTGTCACTGCACACTGCATACACTAAACAATACAATGGAACAATATCAGGGCTTATACTGAGCATGTGAGGGAGAGCTTTTATGAATTAGTATGTCCGTTATAGAGAGGTGGTCCTTAGAGTGGTGTCCGTTATAAAGAGGTGACCCATTTGGATAATGTTTATTATAGAGAGCCGGCCCCCTTGCACGGTGTCCACTATAGAGAGGTGGCCTTTCAGAATGGTGTCTGCTATAAAGAGGTAGCCCCCTGTAAGATGACCGTTATAGAGAGGAGGCCTCTCAAAAGTGTCTGTTATAAAGAGGTTTCGTAAAACAAAATGGTGGCTTATGTAGTGTATACTATATACAAGCACCCATTGTATGGTTACCTTGGTGATAACAGGGTAGGTTGGGCATATTTTGATAGCATTGTCTATCAATTCATTCCTGTCTTTCTGTTTACCTCCAACCATTCCCGATTTTATATCCAAATATTTTAGCCACAGGGCCTGCAGAAAAATAGGTTTAGTATTTGGCGTGCAAGAGAGAGTTTTGCATACTTCAGAATTTGGGTGATTGGTAATGCCAGCTTCCAGGTGTCTCAAGGATTCTGATTGGTCGTTTGATTCTTGTGAAAGAGACAGGAAGTGGGCGGGGTCTGTGAAATTTGTGGGTGTGGCCTCAGAGGTCTCAGATGAGGTGAAGTATCGGACAGTAGCAGTGTTGGTCCCAGATGAGGAGGAGGAGGAGGAGGAGAGAGGGGGAAGAGATGAGATATTAGTCTCTAACTCCCAGTGAAGTGGTGGGGGCCTAAGGGGAGATGAGGTCAGAGAGAAAGAGAATGAGAGATAAAATTCTGTAGCCCTAAAACACACTTCCTTCCTCTAACCTGGCACTAGAAAGCTTTGCCTTGCTCCCAGCTTCTGCTACTCCTTCTGCCGCTTCAGTTCGCTTTATCTCCAACTCAAACACGCCAGCTCTGTTTCCTTTAGTCACAGCCTCACTAACTTGATGCGCAGTGAATATCATAACCTGTTCCTCTGTCATCTTACCCAAATATGTCTGCATCATTCTTTGACCATATGATAGCTTATCTTTAGACCCAGATTCTGAATTCAGAGTTTTCTCTGGCCCACAAAGTTTTATCGATGGACCAGCATAGTTCATGATGTCATCGACTATTTCAGATTGCGAAAGAGTGACGTCTCGGAGGTGTTGTCGCGTACACTCCGGGTTTTCGCACTTTCCGAGAACCTCAAAGTTGCACCAGATTTTGTTGGGATCAATCTTGTTTGAGTGTGTTAAAGAGGAGAGAGAGAGTCTCTCGTTTGTACGGTAACTGGTGTTCATGCGGTACGATGAGAGTGAAAGAAGAGGGGACTTGTAAGGTTTAAACTTGGTGAGCCCCCGACGACCATCTTCATCGTCTGTCCGGCCTTCAGTGCCACTTTGGGTTTTTCTTTCACTTAGGCCTTGAGTGGAAAGGTTGGCAAACTGTTCTAATACTGACTCAGACACTATTTGATCTTTCTGCTGGTCTTGAGACACAAAGATGGGAAAATAGCGGCTGGTGGTTAGCGAGCTAGACTCCAGGGATGGTTTGAGTTGAGCTTCTTCGGGCTGCTGGAGAGATTCAATAAGTTCATTCCATGGTGCATTAAACCCTAGTTCTTTTACTACTTCGTCCATTACTAGTACAGAGTTCCCTGCATTGTGCTTGTCTTCTGTTATCTCCTGTGTTTCCATATTCTCTACTACTTCTACTGATATTGGGGCATGCTTTCCCTTAGAACCTTGACTGGTAGTAGGCACATTCACTACACTATCCTCAGCCTTAACTTTTTTCTGTTTGGAATCATTGAGTTGTTGCACTGGAGTATCCTTAGCCTCTGAAACTTTACTGATGGTAGAAGTAGCTGGCACTTGGTTGTGTGTTGAATCATTACTGACAGAAACTGTTTGCTTCATAGGCTGGTGTGTGGTCGATATAGAGTTAGACTTTTTTCTGGAGCTCTTTGAAGCAAGATTCGTGCTTGCAGATCCATCGTCAGTACTTGCACTCGATTGCAGCTTTTCAGCATTGGTTCCTTTTCTGGAGTTCTGAGTGAGGCTTGTGCCTGCAGATCCTCCTGTGCTTGATTGCAGCTTTTTAGTATTTGTCCTTTTCCGGGAGCTCTTCTTAGTGAGACTTGAGCTAGCTCCTTCAGCACTGGCCTCTTCTCTTGACGATACATCTCTACGCGATGATCGAGAGTGCTTTTCCAGAGTTTTCTTTGCGTTTTTGATCTTTTCCAAGAGATCTCCGATAGTTACCTGCTTCCGCTTTGCCGGTGTCTTGCTAGGTTTACTGCTCAATTTCGTTGCAGGTTTGGTCACTCTGTCACTTGGTGGAGACTTCAACACTAAAGAGTCAGTTGTAATAGGTTTATGGCTTGGTTTCGCTCCAGGCATGATTGCACTGTCTCTTACTGGAGGTTTTGATGCTGAATAGTCGGTAGTAGCATGTTTACTTCTCAGTTTTGTTACCGGTTTGGTCATACTGTAAGATTTCAATACTGAAGAGTTGGCTGTAGCAGCAGATGTTGCAGTGATATGTCTTGCAGGACCTGAAGATTTTGCAGTGAAATTCCTTGGAGTCTGAGGCTGGTTTAAATCACCACGAGAGATGGCGGATGAAGACTGATCCGATTGTGCTGAAGAATACTTTGATGTTGTGGAGGATGACTCTGAGGTAGGCAGAGTGCCGCTCCCTTCAGATCTCTCTTCCATTGCCATTTCTGAAGTCTCAACAGTAGGCTTGGTGAGTAGTAGTGTGGTGAGATGTGATTTGACGACTGATGATAGTAAAGCTGATGTGAGAGAGCTAAGGGTTGTTTGCAAAGTGGGGGAGAGCGAGGGGGATGAGATAGCAGCTGCTTTTGTGTGTGCCGGCTGCTTTTTTCTGGGCAGCTGGCTTGGTGGCAGCTGGTCTGAGGGGGACAGCTGATCTGGTGAGGTGTTGATGGAGGAAGGACAGAGAGATGCTTCGATAGCAGGAAAGAGAGCTGATACCATAGTGTCATTAAGGAGCCTAGCTAAAATTGGTGACTCTGCAATGAGAGGTGAAGGCAAAATTGATCGCATTGAAATAGACGGAGTGAGAGCGGGTGAACAAGAAGAACTTTTAGCAGAGGCAACCATTTTAGGCTCAGATGTGCTCCGCCTTCTTTGTCTAGCTGAATTCACAGTGCCATCATTAGTCTTTGAACTAGACAAGGGGAGTTTCGCTGGTGGCTTCCTCCTCTTAGGTGATGCCTTTATCACTCTGGACTCAGCCTTTTGTGGGCTGAGAACTTTGGCCTTACTTTCCTTCAGTGGCATTTTCCTCTGACCTATTCTTGTATTCAGACTAGGACTATTGCTTGCAGGATTAAACTCTGGATCAGTGACAACATGCTGAGCTGGAATTTCATTTGAAGAATTCTTTATTCTAGAATCTCTGCTGGAATCTGAAGAGTGATCAGTCAGTGAGGATTCTTCAAGGGATGTTTCCTTTGCAACACATGATAGCACTGATAGATCTTTTGCTTCAGGGCTCTTAGAGAACTCCTCAGTTGCGGTGCCATCTCTAGCAGTTTTGGCCCACTCTTCTGGTGTAGCTATTGTTAGCTCACAGGGGTCAGGTAGAGTCTTTGCAACCTCATTAGGCCCTTCCCTGGCACCATCTTGAAATACACCTCCATTTATTTCCTCTTTCTTCAACACTGTATCAGCAGGAAAATCTTTTTGAGGCAGATTGTGGCCTGCTTTCTCTCCGGCAATGGTGAGTATTAACTTAGTCTCCTTTGCCTCAGTGTCGGCAACCTGAGGACCAGAAGTTGAGATTAGACCATTTTGCCCTGGTGACTCTGATTCAGATCTTCTTTCTTTGACCTCAAAAATTTCATTCTTCTCTGCACCACTTGATGTAGAAGCCTCATCATTTTGAGATTCAAATTCTTGTTTGACAAGCACTATGTCACATGGCTTTGAATCATAAACTGGTGAGTCATTAATGCCAGAAGTAGCTGAGCTGGCCACAATAGAAGAGCCTAGTTTAGTAACAATGGGACTCTGGTGACAGGGAGAAGAGCCTTCTTTGTGAAGCTTGGTAGATTTTGGTAACTCAGGGGACTGGAACTGATGAGGTTCAAAACACTTTGAAACTGGTGAGTAGGCTTCCGAGGATTCAGAGAGACTCTCGATTTTTGAAATTCTGAGCATGGAAATGAAAATGTTGGTGGTGGCAGGACTTGATTCCATCCCCATAGTTTCTGCCATACTCTGTTCCGTGGTACTTGGTTCAGGACCAGTGCTACCAGTTGTTGTCTGATCTTCAGCTCTATGATTTTCAAAGTATTCTGTAGGACTTGGTTCTACTTCACTCATTAATTCTTTAGGACTAGATATCACCTCACAGGTCCCTGGTTCAGGTTCAGTAGCTTCTTTAATCTGAGATGCCTCACTATCACTTGCTTCCATTATACAAAGCTTGGGTAGGCTACCTGAGCTCTCAGTATCACTAGGCACACCACCCCTTGATGTCTCTAGTACTTCAAGAGTACTAGGCACACTCTTAGGGGACTCTAGGGTCTCAGGTTGGCTCAATTTACAAGAGGCACGCTCTTCTTGCTCCGAACCACTCCCCAGGGTATCAAATTCCTCTTTCAAACGGAGCTGTATTAGAGGTGGGTATTCTCCCATGAGGTCAGTAGCTTCTGAGAGTTGATCGGCAAACGGATATGATGAATCAAGCTCACGTACAATGCAGCAATCTTTGCTGTCTTTGACGGTTTGATCTACACTTTCAGACCCTTCCACGGCGTCTAGGTCTCCATGACTCCTTGCCCCGGTCGTATTATCAGACTCTGATAACATCGGATCACGAAATGAAACAAGTGGATTTGAACCATGACCATTGCTCTCACTAGATGTGTCAGTCTCTGTTCCAAATTCCACTTCAACTGGTGGAGCAGGTAGGGTTGTAGAGAAAGCTACAGCACATGAGGTAATAGCCGGAGTGGGTGGAGCTTCATCACAAGAGCTGCCAAGGATGGCACACTCTCTTTGACAATCTATGCTAGTTGAATGTAGAGCTACAGCATCAGATGCCACGAGGAAAGAGGAAGAAGAGGGGAGTGAAGAGACAGGGACAAGGGGAGTCAAGCCAGGTGAATTCGGGGGAGACCTGGTACAAGTTGGCGGTGATGCAGGTTTTTTCACAGTGCGCTTTCGAGGTTTTTTGGTTTTCAGATCTTCCATGTCTGAGTCTGTTACTGTTAGATCGACAGAATGAGACACAGAAAGACTGCTCTTTCTTGTCCGCTTTGACCGTGACATCCTACGCTGCTGCTTACCTTTCCTGGCACCTAAGACAATATTTAGAGGAAACGTTTGGGATGAACTGGTCATTGAGCTGCCTGGAGACGAAGGTACATCTGAACTAGGTACAGCTGAACTAGGTATAGCTGGTTTGGTTGTTTCACACCGAGAATCTTCGATGTCAGAAACTTTTTCAAGTGCTAGTGGTTTTGGTATCATCTTCGATACATTTTGGCCATCAAGTTTCCTTTCTTCTTCTTCTTCTTCTTGTTCGCTGTCAGTGGTCACTAATTCCATGTCCTCCTCACACCTACCTTGTTCACTAGCTAACTCAGCATTACTACCAGGGTCAGTATCAGTACGAGTGTGATCAGTTTCCATGGTGATGAGTGATTCGCGCTCCAAGATAAGAAGTTTTTGAGTTTCCTGAATGATGATGCAATGTTGATTGATTTTTTCTCTTGTTGACTCCACCTGGACTCGGAATAAAACAATCTAACGTTATAGCTCTGAACATACCTCATTTTTCAGTTGTTCTCTTTGTTTCTTGGACTTGTCTCTGCCAGCCTTGGCCACTTCAAGTTGCTTTGTTAGTAGTTCGATTTTTAGTTCATGCTCTTCTATTTCAGACTCGCACTCAGTGAGCGAGAGAGTGTTTGTTGTTAATGCTTTAGTCCAGGTCTCTGTCAGTGACCTGTATACACATGTCAATGAAAATTGGCAAATTATCAGTCCAACAACTCACCTGCAACTTCTTATTTTCCCTTCAAGCTCGGCAATTTTCATTTCATGTTTCTTTTTATTACGATCAAACAAGGCTTTCTCTGCCTCTTCTTTTTTCTTCCTCTCCTCTTCTTCTGCTTTCTTTTTCTTTGCTTCTGCCATCATTTTTCTCTTTAGTTTTACTTTTTGAATATCCCTTTCTCTCTTTTTCTGTTCCGCCAACTTTTTCTTCTCCCTTTCTTTCTGCTGCTTTAGCAGTTTATTAATTTTCACCTCTTTGACTTTCTTCATTTGAACAATAGCCTCGACAGGTTTCGATTGAGCAGGAGTAATAAGAATAATACTCTCAACTGGAGGTGTTCTTTGTTTTTCTGTGGCTTTTACTTCGCTCGATCTGATCGCAGATATCTTGGCTTTTTTCGACAATGGCACATTTGGTGGTCTCTTTCCCTTGTCTTTAGCTGTAAAAAGTATTAACAGTGTACCTACTAAAACCTCTACAAAGAGCTATAAATCCACTGTTTAGCCATTACATATTCCTATTACAAACCTTTAAGAGCAATTTCCTCTTCGCGCTGTTTCTTGGCATGAAGAGCTAGTTTGGTTTTGAGTTCCAGATATTCCTTTTGCCTCTGGAGAGGTAGCATTCCCAGTGCATCGAGATCGACACGCGGCGAGAGCGAGGTCTCAGGAGACTGTCTTGATTCTTCCAGCACAGTCTGAGGTTTTTGTAGAGTAGAGCTATCTTCTGTGGGCGTGATGATCACTTTGCTTTTTGCCTTTACCTACAATGCAACCAAGGTAAAATGTGAAGATTAGCAACATAATAATAGTTTGTGTTACTCTTAGAGGTCTACACAACTAGAGCAAAATGGCCTTTTCCACAGTAGATTGGTATATGTTCTGCAGGTATCATTTCTAAGTAGCTTATATTAGTAGTTCAACTTTTGTGGATATCTTGAAATTAGTAAAAAAAGGCAGCAAAAACTTATTGTATTATGTCAAAGGACCTCAGCTTCACGTCGGAATGCTCCCAGGACAGAATCAATCTCTTCGATTGTTGGAGCGGGGCGCCGGCCCGAACGAAGCTCAGAGGCAGGCACACACCTGCCGGAACCTGGCATCGGAACGGCGGTGCGGTCACTGACTGTCTGTCTGGTTTCATTCTCACAGTCAGCCATTTCTTCATCACTCTCTACACGGATACTGAACTCGGGGACCTCCCATGTCCCTTTACTACCAGGGATGATCTAAAAGTGAAAGAATAAATGATGGCTAACTAAGACAGACAACGAATTAGAATATGAACAAAGGAGAACAACCAGTGAATGGGGCAAAAGAAGATAGATGAAATACACGTATCAAATAGTAGTAGCTTTAGTGTGAATATTACAAACCGTAACTGAAGTTGATCTTCTCGGAGGAGCTAGAGGAGGACTAGAAATGTGGGTAGAGTCTGTCAAAGATTGCTGTACCACCTCCATCTTGGACCCACTGCCGTCATCTGACACTGTAGAATATGCTGGAGAAGGTTGACGAAGACTAGGAGGAGGAGGAGGAGTGAGTGAGGCTTTAGCTGGTGGAGGAGAGCAATTTGAAGCAGAAGAGATGAGAGGTTTCAAAAGATTTGGACTCCTTGCTCTAGTAGTCTTACTAATACCAGACACATCTGGCTCTCTTCCAGATTCATCCACATCTTTAACAATAGGGATTTTGTTGACAGTAGATTGAGAAGCACTTGGTGATACAGCAGATGAATAAATATTGTGCTTCACTTTAATAGAAGTCTTGGAACTACCTGGTTTGAATTTATTCTCCAAATCACTGATATTCCGCTCCATTTCAGGACAAGGTTCTTCCTTCAGAACCTTCTCCTTATCTATCTTCTGTTCACTTTTCTTTGCCTTTGCTTCTTCACTTACCTCTCTTGTAACTCCAGTTTCCTTCAAATGAGCACTTTCATCTCTAACTTCTTTGATTTGAAATTCCATTTTTTCACAATTTTCTTCAGGTTTTATTTTTGATTTATTTCCGATATCCATTTGATTTGTGTCACCATTCAAAACAGTTTTCTTTTCCTTTGATGGTTTTGGTTGATCACTGAGCATTGAGAGAATGGCCTCCTTCCTCAGTTGCAACACCTCAATATCCTCATCATCACTGCTCTCAATACGATCGCAGCTTCTACTGGAGCGAGCACACCTCTCGCCTCCACCTCCTCCGCTTGTTGTTCTTCTTCTCTTGGTCCTGTCATTACCTCTTCGCTCCAGGGACGGAGATTTCTTTCTGCGTCGTCTGAATTGAACATCCTCTGGTGAATACCTTCTTCTAGAGCGTCGTCCGAAGAATCGATCACTTCTCGATCTCACGCCAATAGGAGGAGGACTTTTTGAACGCATCGGTCTTCGTTTCTCCGAGGCTAGACTGGTTCTTCTTCCACTATGTGGTCGGTGGTGTGCGATGCTCTGGGATTTAGTTTTCCAATATGATCTGAGAGAATCACTGTAAGACATAGAGTTTTGTTGATAGTGATAGTCCTGCCAATCAAGCTCGGTTCTATCTGCCCATGAACTTCTCTGAAAGTTGCCAGTATAGTTTCCACTACCTTGTGTCTTCATTGTAGTCATATTATTCTTCTTGTTAGTGGTGGGAGGTGGAAGAGGAGGAGGAGGAGATGAGCTAATGATTTCACCTGAACTAATACTAACTGTATCCATATCATCTCCGTCCCCATTATCTTGATGATCCAATTCTGCATTTTCTTCTTTACTTCCACTCTGTTTCTCATCTTCCACATCAAGACTTCCTACCTCTTCAGATTTGATCAAATCAGTTGTTTCAGTGGATTCCTTGTTCAATGTCCTCTGATCTGTATCACAAACAATTTCAGTATTAATGCAAGTGGAGGAGAGATTTGAAGTTTGAGGTTCTATGACAGTTGGATGTGATGGAGATCCAGTGTCCTGGGGTACATTACCTGCATTAACAGTAACACCAATAGGTGTATTACTTTCTTCAGTGACGTTTCCTGCATTAAGGGTGCCACAGTCAGGCTTAGTATTTTCTTCAGAAAATTTTCCTGCATTAAGGGTATCACCATCAGACAGAGTACTTTCTTCAGTGATTTTTCCTGCATTAAGGGTGCCATCTTCCAGCATCTTTTGTTCAGTGATATTTCCTTTACTAATGATACAAGTATCTTTCTTAGTGGGTTCTTCCGGGATTTCTCCTGCATTAACAATGCAATCATCCGACATAGACTGGAAAGGGAATTTTCCTGCATTAAGGGTGCTAGACACTTTAGACTCTGACACCAATGGACTAGACAGAGCAGTAAGCACGGGTGTCAATGATTTACTTTTCTCATTGACTGAAAGAGAAATATCATTTTCTGAGTGATGACTCCTTTGACCCGATGAAGTGTCTGAATTTTCCTGCGTAACTGATGCCTTAACTTCTTGGACTAATACCTGGTCATCATGGATCGAGGTAAGAGTTGATGTATCAATGCGTGATTTAGTAGAATCGTCTGCTGTGTTTAAATCACAGTCGGGTAGAGAAGGACTAGGAGGTTGAGGTGGAGGTGGTGATGAAGGAGGTGGAGGTGGAGAAGGAGGTAGAGGAGGTGGTAGTGATGTATTACTGGTATCCAAATCAATAATCAAATCTTCACATTCGCTATCAGTCAACTCCCCTTCCTCCATTTCCCTTTCTGCTCTGATAACTTTGGCCACACCCACTATAACATCAGAACTTTGTCTCAACTCTTGATCACCATGTGGCTTTACTTCCTGTAGCATGGTGTCATGTGGCCTTCCTACTTGTAGCAAGTTAACATTGTGTTCATTTCCTCCCTGGAGAATGGCAACGTCACATTGCTTTTCTTCCGGCTCAAGTGGTATTGCCTCCAGTATCATGGCAGAATCATGTAGTTCTATTCCCTGTAGGTTGGCATCGTCGCGTGGTTCTCCTCTCAGTGGCATGACACAATCACACGGTGGGTCCGAAGTGATTCTTGTATTATAATCTTTACACTGTCGTTGTTCTTTCACTCTCACATCAATTTCCTTTACAACTTCTGCCCACCTGTCTCCTTTAGTGGTACTACCAACAGAGGAAGACTTCTCTCTGCCACGTCTTGCACTATCACTAGTTGAGGTTCTCCTGCGAGCCGGTGGTTGATTTGAAGAACCACGTGAAGAAGTAGAGTGATGTCGAGACGAAAATGACAAGTCTTTTAGATGGCTTCTACCACCTTTTGGTGCCGAGAGGTCTCTCTGGGCCCGGTTTCTCTTTCTCCCGGCAGAATTGGAGGACACTCTTTCCTTTGTTTGTTTTACAATATTCCTGAGGCTTTTTCTGAGTGTGGGTGAGGAAGAGCTGTCGGTAATTCTTTCTAGTTCATGTGGTGTGGTTCTTAATTGGTTACTTCTGCCACGTAGCCTCTTCTTCTTTGCCTTTGATCTACGAGAATTAGAAATGTGGGTTCCTGTGGTACTGGAGGACCGGCTTTGACCTGAAGCTGCTCTACACAATTCAGAGCGATCCTTATCAACAGTACCTTCACTTAAACAAGAATGAACATCTGAACATTGAGAGTTTGATTGGAGAGGAAGTGTACTTGATATTGTAGGAAATAAAACTGTTGTGGCAGGAAGTTCTGAAACAGGAAATGAATAACTGACAGGGGGAGATAAGTGATGCTGCATATTCTCCGAATGTATGTTGACACTCTCTTTGGTAGTCTCTGTACCTGAACAAGAAACACTATCTTCATTGGTTTCAAGCTGCATTGTACCATCATCTATTAATACGTAACAATCAACTCCATCACTGGCACTACTCATAGTCTGAGTGTCTGAGTTGACTTGTTCTTTATGTTGATGATCGGCTGCTAGAGATTTCGACAACATGAGACGTGGATCAGTCAGACGAGGATCTGGCAGTGTAGATGAAGTTTCTCTATATCTGAACTCGCTATCTAGGCCTTGCTGTGACTCTGACAAACTTTGTCTAAATCTTGAACTACTCTCCTCAGAATTATCGGCCTTTCCAGAGTCAAAGACTATCATGGATTCTCCTGAGAGAACATTACTAGAATGCTCAGGAGTAGGATACTGTGAATTGGGAGTCTGGAAGCCCTCAGATCTTTCAATGCATTCAGTAAAGGAGGAAGCATTTTTAATCTCAGTATTGGGTTGTATGTGATCATGAAATCTACCACCACCAAGACCACTGCTAGCAGTAAGACTCTGAGAATTGATGGGGCTGTGATAGGTGTAGTCATCAGTTGAAGGAGGATCACAATCGTCCAGTCTTATTAGTGATGTTGCAGAACCAAGGTGTTCACTAACTGGTCTCATTGGTGAATAGTAGTCCTGGGTGTGATGAGGGTTGTTAGTTTCCTGCTGTCTGGGAGAATGAGGCCCAGAATCAACTTGCAATCGAGGGAGAAACTGGGGCAGAGGCAAAGGCTCAGAGACATCACGACCATCTGGATAAGTGTTTGGGGAGTCAGAATAGAGACCTTGTGGTTCTAGCCTAGTGTCCATATATGACAACTTGGTTATTTCTACTGACTTTGACTGAGAATGGAAAGCTTCAAGTTCACGTCGAATTTCAGAGAAAGACTGTGATGAAGCCGGGTTGAATTGTGTCAGCAGTGAAGAAGAAGTTAGTGGTACTGAATTGAGCTCCAGAGGTGGCAGTTGGGAAAAATGCTCCCGAACATTTTGGTCATCAGAAATCGGTTCTCGAGAATGAGCGGGTGAGAGCTCCAGATCACTGTGCAAAACTTGGGAATCAAAATCGAAGTCATTATTCCCAAACCGTGAATGTATATCAGTAGATTCAGGCCGGGGACCTAGAATATCCGATTCTTCTAACCCAGAATAAGGAGGAGTACCCATGTCCATATCTTCTCGCCTGAGGCGTGAGCGAACACTGGTGCTTGATCCAAATGAACTGCCCAAGTTTTGCTCTTTACTAGAACGATATTGCATGCTTGGAAGAAGACATCTAACACCAGTTAATCTCGACTCCTCTACCAGGTGTTCTTCTCTTCCCAACCTCAAATGTACAGAGCTCTTTCCTTCTCTTACTATAATCTGTGAGGTGGCTCTACCTCCCTCACTCTCATTAGGTGACCGGATACTGTCGTGTGAATCTCCAATGGGGCCCAAACGAGAATGAATATTGTTAGATGAATCATTGTTGATATGCTTATCCTCATCATCTATACCTCTTGAAACTGCTCCAAAACCATCTTGGTTGCTCATGACATCCAGTTCATCTTCTGGCCCAAGACGTGAGTGTACATCAGTTGAAGTACCCAGAGCGTCTTTAACACTCATCTCTTTGCCCAAGCGTAACATAACATTGACAGGTTTCATGGAAGTACTTTCATCAACGTTTCTGCGACTACTTGTGTGGGATTTGACTTCAGGGTCTTCCTCAGGACCAAGCCGCGAATGAACACTCAAATCGTTCTTTTTTGGCGGTCCCAGGCGGCTCTGAATGGAACCACTTCCCGGAATATGTGGACCAAGTCTCTGTTGAATAGTTTTTGGACTGGTTGGCCTGTCAGCCGAATTAGTATTCTTCAATCTCTTTGCGGCAGAACTCTTCTGTTTTGGGTCCCTTGAGCTATCACTTGGTCTGGAATTCTTTGGTTTTGAAGCAGTGAAGTTTGGAGTTGGTGGGTTGAACAAAACTCTGTGCCCGTTATGTGGGGTTGTTCTACCAAGCTCTCCTCTTCTGCGACCAACTTTAGCCCCTCGACTTCCTCTGCCTCTTCCTCCTCTACCTCTCCCCCTGCCCCTGCCTCTCCCGGACTCCTCAACATAAGGATGCTGCTGATTCGATCTATGTCGCTGTCGGTTTCTCTTTCCACCAACCGCTCTATGAATCTCAGGGCCTCCCGAACTATAACCTCCAAACTCTTGAGCCTGTTGTGAAAATCTCTCAGAGGAAGATGGCAATCCATATGAAACTGTTAGTTCTTCCTGTCTCAGAAGCTGTTGTCTACCTTGAAGCGTTTGCGATAACATCCCAAGATCACTATATTCACTTTTGTGATTCAAAAACCTATCTTCTGACGGATACACAGACTGGACATTATGCCCTGGATTATATTGAGCTGGAAAAGCATCGCCAGTGTCAAATCTATTTCCCCCGGATCTTCCTTCTCCAGGCCAGTGAGACTCAGAGCGGCCCGAACTAGCAGTCCACCAGTCACTAGTACTGCTCCTGGTCCCAGAACGGTGTGCTCCAAATGGAGCTCCTATCTGCATTAGTGGGACAGGACCACTTGTGCCTTGCTCTGAAGAAGAGTTTCCTACTGCAGCATTACCCAACCTGACTGATGAGCTGGACGAATCGAACATGTGATGATGACTCTGCAAAGGCTGCTGGACATCAGAAAAGTTTCTAGAACGCTCTCCGAGACTGTAGGCATTCATCTGCGTATCACGTGTGAGGTTAGGAAATAGAGGTTGGATATCTTTCATTGTGCCGTTAAGAATGTAAACTTGTCAATTTAGATGCATGCAGCAGAGCAATAAGAGAGAAATAGAGAGAAGTCTACTTTAGGCAAGGTATACTCTATTAACTATAACTGAATAAATGCTTATTATGTACATATCTATAGTACTACATAAAAACTGCACCTGCAGCAACATTAATAATAGTAGACCAAACATAAGCACAGCAAAAACACATTCCCTACAAATTTTTTTAGTAGCTTAGGTAAAGAGTAAATCTACAGTAAATATATGTATATTACCTCTAAGAGCACCTTTAGCTGAAGAACTAAGGTAGAAGACACACTAGGCTAAGAAAGGCTAGGAAAAGATAGCTTAAGCGTTGCTAGGGCAAATACATGGCATTATATACCGTAGTTAAGAGAGGAAGTGAACGATGAGATCATAGGAACTTGGAGAGACGGATACTATTGTGAACTTGGCCACTATTCAATCTGGCGTGGCCGTCATTCCCAGGTCTTGCTGTTTCACGCAGGGATTGAGATTCTGAGCCTCCACCGCCGAACTGTGTCATCGTCGGTGAAGAATGGTGGTAGCGTTGTGTCGGCGATAAACTAGTAGCCGGGGCGGAGTGATAATCGCGGTGGTAGGGAGCGTTTGGGCTGGAGTAGTTACTGTTATTAGGCCCAGGAGTTCTTTGGCGGGGTGGCCCGTGGCCATACCTGCCGTACTGACGGCCTCCTGGCTGCTGCTGCTGCTGGTGGTGGTATTGGTTGAACGCCATAGCAACACCAGCCGCTGCTAGCTAGCCGACTAGTTATCGCTAAAGGAAAATAGTGGCTGAAAAAAAACAGCCGCGTGCCGCTGCGAACGACACGAACTCACTCACAGACAGATACGCAGACCTTAATGAACGGTAAACAAACCATCAATACGCTTCTCTTCCTTTCCTTGTCTTCTTGGACTTGAACGTCTCTCACACTTTCAAAACACCACACGTTTGAGGCTATGACGTCATCGAAAAATATTGAATTAAAACTTCGTATAATTAGAAACGCCCCGTAATACGGTTCTTCAAAAGCGGGTGAGAGAGAGAAGAGGGAAACGGCGGGCCCTTCTTTGTAAGAGGAGGTCCACAAGGCACCTGCATCGACTGATAGGGAAAAGAAGACTAAGAGACGATGGAGAAACTGATCCCCGTTATTAACAAGTTACAGGACGTCTTCAGCACAGTGGGCCGCGAAAGCATTCAGCTTCCCCAGATCGCCGTAGTCGGCACTCAGAGCACGGGTAAGAGCTCTGTCTTGGAGAACCTAGTAGGAAGAGACTTCCTCCCTCGCGGTGCCGGCATAGTCACCCGTCGGCCCCTCGTACTCCAATTAGTGCACATCACGACAGAAGATGCGGAATCGGCTTGGGGTTGGGGGAAGTTTTTGCACACAGGAGAACGTAAATTCTACGATTTCTCCGAGATTCGCGACGAAATAGCGAGCGAGACGGCGAAAGTGGCAGGAACCAATAAGGGTATAAGTGCCGATCCCATCAGATTGAGGATTTTCTCTCCTCACGTCCTAAACCTTACTCTAATTGATCTCCCCGGGATCACTCGAGTTCCGGTTGGCGACCAACCGGAAGATATTGAAAAACAGATCCGTGATATGATCGAAGCTTACGTGTCAAACCCAAAATGTATAATTCTCGCGGTTCACGCAGCTAACACCGATCTGGCCACTTCGGAGGCGCTGAAATTGGCACGGGAAATTGACCCAGAAGGCAGACGCACTCTTGCCGTGTGCACAAAATTGGACATCATGGACGAAGGGACAGACGCAGTTGATCTCCTAACGGGTAAGATAATACCTGTGAAACTGGGGATTATTGGTGTCGTGAACCGCAGCCAACAGGATATTAATGAAGATAAGTCGATTGAGGATGCCCTGAAGGATGAGGAGGTGTTTCTACGGCAACGATACCCAGTTTTGGCTGGTAGGAACGGAACAGCGTATCTAGCGCAGACGCTCAATCGTCTACTCATGCAGCATATTCGAGACACACTCCCTGTTCTTAGGCATGAAATCAGCTCCAAACTCACGGTGTTTGAATCACAGCTTCAAGAGCTGGGCGAACCAATCAGCGAAAAGGGCCCTGCGCTGCTCCAAATATTAACCAAGTTTGCAACAAGCTACTGTCATCGAATTGAAGGTACCTCTCGCGATATTGAGACCAGTCAGCTCTCGGGAGGGGCCAGAATCTGTTACATATTCCACCATATCTTCTCGGAGACTCTGAACTCTATTGGACCACTCGAAGGTTTGAATAGATCTGACATCATTCACGCTATTAGCAACGCCATGGGTCCTCGTCCGGCTCTATTCGTGTCTGAAATAGCATTTGAATTGCTTGTGAAGCGACAGATCCGTCTCCTCCTGCAGCCTAGTCTGCAGTGTGTTGAGCTGGTCTACGAAGAGCTGCAGAGAATCATCCAATACTGTCTCTCACACATTCGAGATTTCCAGCGTTTTCCGACTCTCCGTGAACAAATGAATGCTGTGGTGATGAAACTACTGAGAGAGAGGCTCCCATTGACCAATCAGATGGTCGAGAATCTCATTCGAATTGAGCTGGCCTACATCAACACCAATCATCCAGATTTTGTTGGCGGGACCCGTGCAGCCTACGAGTCGTATATGGTTGCACAAACGAAGCAGAAGCTAAGCAGAGGAGGTGGTGGTGGAGGAGGAGGAGAATCACATTCAGTAGGTACTTCACAAGTAGACGGTGCTCAGCCTGTGCAGCAGTCAGCCTCACAAAAAGCTAACCACTCTCTCCCTCCTCCTCCTCCTCAAGGTCGCAGTTGGCTGTCGATGCTTGGAAGAGGAGGGCAAGAATCTAAAAACAAAGAGAGTGGCTCATCAACAGATCCCACTGCTCCTGTAATTGACGGCTTAAATGATATTTCCATGGCAACAGGGGAACTAAATCTTCGCTATTCGGCCAACACAGAGCCTTCTTCATCGGCATCTTCGGAAAATTCAACCGTTAATAGGCAACAATTTGACTGCGAGTTGATCGAAAAGCTTATCCGTTCATATTTTGTCATCGTACGTCAAAGCATCCAGGACAGCGTGCCTAAGGCCGTCATGCACTGCCTGGTTAATTTTGTCAAGGATGACCTCCAGCACAGATTGGTCAGCGAGCTCTACCGCACGGAGTCATACGATGAACTAATGGACGAATCGGCTGAGATATTCACCCGGCGGAGAGAGATTGGGGAGATGGTGAAGGCGCTGCAGAAAGCAGCCGAAATTCTCAACGAAATTCGTGATTTGCAGTTCGAAGCTAAATATGTTGGATTCTCAGATTATGAATTTTAGTGGTATTATAGTCTGTGATTAGTTATCTCTATTCATTTGTGTATTAATTATAGTGTCATCTAGCTTCTGTCGTTATCTCCGAGAAAAATTGAAATTTTACCAATTTACGGATAATTAGAATAGTTCGCGACCACACCACACAGACCAGCGGGTTTACTCGCGAGTGGTGAGGGTTTCGCAGTATAAAGTTCAATATCCTCGCGAGTTGCGAGTGAGAAAGCATGGCAGCTTTGAAGCTTGCAGCAACCCAGTTGATTGCCGTTTTCTGCACCGCTGTAGGTGTAGTTGTCTACCTGAACACTCTACAGTGCGGTATTTGCTATGATGACGAGCCTGCGATAAAGAAGAATAAAGATTTGAGGCCAGGACTGACGTCATGGGTCGACCTTTTTCATCATGACTTCTGGGGAGCCGAGATATCCAGCCCGACTAGCCACAAGTCGTATCGACCTCTGACGGTGGCCACTTTCAGACTCAACTACATGCTGCACGAGCTGGAGCCGATGGGATACCACCTGGTGAACGTGCTCCTGCACGGTGGAGTGTGCTACCTGTACGTACTTCTGTGTGGTGTGGTCTTCAGTGAAGTGTGGCCGGCACTGATAGCTGGACTACTGTTTGCAGTCCACCCTATACACACTGAAGCAGTAGCTGGACTGGTTGGAAGAACAGAGTTACTAGCAGGAATTTTTTTCTGTCTCTCTTTCCTCACATACAGACAATCAGCACTACACTACAAGACCAGAGGCACTAAATGGCTGGTTGCCACGACGATACTTGTTCTCTGTTCATTTCTCTCTAAGGAACAAGGAATAACTGTCGTAGCAGTTTGCATCTTCTATGATGCGATCTGTCTACAAAAATTAAATCTCTATTCCGGTCTGAAAATGGTACTCAATCCAGTCTCCATTCCACGTCAACTTCTTTCTCGTTCTCTCATTCTTGTTCTGGTCACTGTTTCATTCCTCCTGGTCCGTGTCAGCATGATGAAAGGTGGCCCCAATATTTTTAACGAGTAAGCCGCTAAAATTTTTACCAGTTTAAAAAATTTAAAGTTTACTAATAATTTTTTAGGAACGTTAATCCACCAACTAGGATGAGGACCCCCTACCGTCAACTGAGCTGGCTCTATTTGACCTTTGTGAACTCTTGGTTAC
>JAODVQ020029897.1:4549-20337 GCA_025400075.2 Phenganax stokvisi
ATATTCAAATACACGGATGCATATTCAAGTACACGCATACATATTCAAATGCTCGGACTTGAATTTGTATGCGTGTATACCACTGGTGTATACTACGTTTTGTATGCGTGTACGGAATCTGTATGCGTGCACTGAGTTTTGTATGCGTGTATTGAGTTTTGTATGCGTGTACTACATTTGTATGCGTGTACCCAGTTTTGTATGGGCGCACTGAATTTGCATGCTTGTTTGTACTTGTGGGCCATCGTAGAAACTTGATCGAAAGCTATTTTTAGATTTTCCTCAATGTCATCCAAGCGTGTACCGAACACTAGACGACCCTTCCCGAGACCTGAGAAAACCACGTGACAACGTGAGTGCTATATGTGACACGGAGATCCCTCGTGCATGGTACAGATTCACTTTGAATGGTCAGTCAGCTGAGCTACCAACGGTCTGCCCAGGCCCCAGTGCTTGTGGTACCCAGTCTTCCGTATGGTTGCCGAAGGCTAGTGTCATTGAGCTTGGGAAACAGGTTAAGATCGAAGCATGCGCATCATGGTTGATTGGGAATCATCGCATTTGCTGCTTC
The DNA here is from genome assembly GCA_025400075.2 of Phenganax stokvisi. Classification (NCBI taxonomy): domain Eukaryota; kingdom Metazoa; phylum Cnidaria; class Anthozoa; order Malacalcyonacea; family Clavulariidae; genus Phenganax; species Phenganax stokvisi. The sequence goes on from JAODVQ020029897.1 coordinate 5,121, forward strand.
TGGAGGTTGTCAGTTTTTGTTCGACATTGTGGAGATTTTAAAGTGTATCACTTGAGGAGAACTGACTTTTGTCCCACGGCGTACTGTGCTGATGGTAGGTGCGATCATAGTTGCTTTTGTAGCAATAAACCTTAGACTTGTCTTTTTCTATAAATTTCTCTGTTTTCATGGCTTGTGTGAGGCCAAAAACCGTTTTAAAAAGTACGATTACATTCATCGTGCTAATTTTATTGCAGTCACAAAGGGAATTTGTGGACCCGGGCAAATTGGGTATAAACCAAACTGTAAAGGTGAGTTGTTTAGGATTTTTTTCTGAAATCGTGTAGAAGAGATGTATCAGTAAGAAACGGTCTTCTGTTTTTAGCTTTGTTTCCAAAGTTATCCAAAATACTTCAGCTTTATCCTTTCTACGCCTATCAAGGCAAACCAAAAAGACCTTACGTGTATTTACGTTGTTTGCTATATGATGCAATCAAAGATTCCTCCGCCAGATATATGTTCAGTTTTTATAATATAAAGAAAGAAAAAAATGGCGCTAAGACCAAGACTATGATTCAAAGAACAGAAACTTCTCGAAGATATTTTGATATACGATTTAGACCTGAGAGACTTCATATTGCTCTTGGAGATACGGTAAGAAGTACAAGCCAAGATCTGCTTGCATGTATCAATTCGAACCATGTTATCCACGTTTATCACTAAATACCGGTTTACATTGTCAAAGTTTCTGTGATCAAAGTGGAAATTTCGGATAATTAAATCCTAAGTTTTCAAAGATTTGCTAAAAATTTTTAAGAGAACTAATACAGCGCTCAACACTGTACTACTTAACTCTGACATTTCTTTTAAATATTTCAGAACGTACAAATTCCCTGTGAAAAATTCTTACTTTAATCACAGAAACTTTGATAGTGTGTAAGCCAGCCTTAAGAGAATGCTTATATTTTGCGCTAGATTGTTTGTGAAGTTCGTTCGTTCTTTCAAGCGACAAGACATGTCAAAAGTCCAGCATTAGTGTCTTCAGATTATTATATTGGAGTAGAAGTGCATCCGTCGTCTTCTCTCGTTCTCTCATATCCTCAAGTCATCAACGTTACGTTTCTAATAACGTTGCCTGTCGTATGTCGCACAGAATACCAGAATTGTACCCTGACTATTCCGCTAACTACCTCAATTTCAGGTAACGATTTTAGATAACTGGCAAGCAGTAGTTTACGGAATATCTTTTCCTTTCCATGTGACTGTTGCTCGAACAATTTGATAGAATTAAGTACCTTAGACATATAAGCTTTTCCGCTGACTTACACTGTCATCCCCTAGATATCAAAACTGGACGTTCAATCTCCTCTGGATCTTACTTTACTTTATCAAAATGTTCTTTGCTTTTCACTCCAAAGTCATGTGCTCGAAATAAAGTTGTGTGTGGCAGAACAACTGTACAAATTCAAGCAGAAAAGAACTTTCAAACATCTAACATAAAGTTGGAAATTCAACTTGGGCCTACTATCTCGAATGATTACCTGTGGAAAGATCATAAACTGCCAGTAATCCAGGTAAGCTAAAAAAACGCGATTCTTGTTCCTGCAAACTTCGAGATTGTTTTTGATCCTCTTCTTGATAATGCTGTAAAATAATTTTTCCAGGCAGCTTTGAATACGACGCCGCAGTTTTTCTGTTACTTTCTATCCACGTCGAACATCAAAACATTTGAAGGAAGGTATATATATTTAAATAGTTAATCTTGTGAAGTGATTACTAATGATGATATATAAATTTAATTGTTTTTATAGTTTTTACAAACATCTTGGAGAAGGAACATTTTTGTTTTATTCCAGTACCTTGTTATTAACTGAGGTGGGTTTGAGTCATCGTGGGGATAATACAGTTTGCTAAACGTGCAGATTATTTCTAGAAACTCGGAGTTTCCCCAGTAAAACACTACTGAGTCTACAAAAATATTTTGCATTAAAACTCTGTGAAAATCGCTGGGACCTGATAGAGCTATCTAGTGCCTCCTTTTCTTAAAGGTATATGTACGAAAATGGCGATGCAACGGTGTATCAAGTTGTCTATGCGCTGTTGCAGTACGTGAAGGAAATGACATCATCGAGGCAAATATGTGCCATGGTCGACCCAAGAAGTCCAGCTTACGTTTCATTATCCGTTCCAAGCTACCTTTACATAGAGATATCAGGATTCTAAGATTATCCAGTGGGAGATCATTTATTGTGAGTTTTTTTTCAGTGAGAACATTATTTTCTCAACTGCATGCATTGATTCAATAATTGTTAACGTCTTTAGCTAACGCAAGTTTTTCAATTTTTCATTTTATGTGGCTCATTTATTTAGATCAAACTTCCTTCTGGTTCTCAAATACATATTGATGAGTATTACTGGGGTGTAAGTATTTTCCTCTCTGTCGCTGATCTCGGTCAAGGATTATGTCGTGATGCTACGCCGGCAACTTTGAAAGCAAAAAAACGGTACGCAGATATAGACAAATTGTCGAGCCCAACTGTATCCTAACATTGTGAAAGTTATAGAAATATTACATTCATTTCAGTTGGTTCAACGAATCCATTCATATTCCTCGTTCAAGAACCGCGCAAGACTTTTGCTCCTGTTCAGGCTTAATAAACCAGGCACAAACATCGTGTTCACCGGCAATATCCAGTCCAATTGATGCTACAGATATAACTGTGAAGATTGTTAATAAACAGCAATTATTACTGAAAGGATTTGGTTTAAAAAGAAAATCAGCTTTAGAAGAGGATTTCCAAGCTGATGGACCAAGTCAATCTCTGAGTTATGAAAGAAAGGAAGAGATTTGCCACCAGATTTTAAATACATCAGAGCCATTGTTGATGTGTAAGGATCTTGTAGGAAGAAAAATTTGGGGAAAAATTTGGCAGATTTGTATCGAAGAGATACAGGTAGGATTGACTGGAAAATTTCTAGGCTGTTTAACTCCTGTTGTGTCAAGCTGAATTCATTATTTTTCCATAAGGAAGGTTTTGATATGGCTTTGCTCAAGTCTAGTGGTGAAAGTCTGACGATGCTTTGTAAACAGAAAATTGAAAACATAAAAGATGATCAAGTTTTACTTGCACGATGGAAGAACGACATGTGTGAAAATCGTTGTGGAGAAAATGGACATTGTTACCAAGGAAATTGCAATTGCAATGAAGGTATATGTAATGTGACACATGATTTTAAAAGTTCGGTAAAATCTTCAAAATTTGCTAAACTTTATTTCAGGTTATGGTTCTAACGATTGCTCCGTTCATTTAAACTCACCGCCAACCATTTTCCCCTTGGAAGATCCTCTTTGCGACACTCGTCAAGAATTGTGTGATGAAATGTTCATTTCTGGATCAGTATTTTTAAATGTAGGATCTCTCTCTTGTTCGTTCACTCCTGTGCAGGTGGGGCGTGATTTTGAAAGAAAAGTACAACATTTTCTTCACAAACGATCCCTTCAGGGCATAATGCGCATACCTTGATCTATTTCCAGAGAATTGGCAAAAGTTGGCTGGAGAATAGTATTGGAGCCTTCACGTCTAAAGCAATATATTACAGTTTACGAGGAGTGATTTGCAAAATTCCTCAGAATCACCGCTCAAGTTTTATCAAATCACAAGAAATATTTCAGATTCGAGTTTCTAACAACGGCTACCAGTGGAGTAATCCACTGCTAAGAGTGATTTATGATAGTCTTTGCAAGAATTGCACGAGCGTAGCAAGTTGTGTCACTCAGGTAAGGACGTGTTTTGATCTTAGCCATTTTGAGCTTTCAATAGACCTCAGAGGGTGCGATTTGGGTGTTCAAGTTTAGAGAAGCATACATATCAAACTTATTCTTAATTTTTTCTGTATTCTTCACAACATAGTCTAGAGAATTGTTGCATTTTTCTATTTTACTAGACTGGGACGTGTTCCATCGATTCCCGTTGTTTTATTAACGGTGATATTTCTCCTAGTAATAAATGTTTTCAATGTTCTTCAAACCTCAGTCCTCACAAGTGGACTTTGAGTACAGGTTGGTTTCAAGTAAGATTGCCAATAAAATGCTGCGAAAATTGGAGAAAACCTTCTAAGAATCAAACAAATGAGATGGAATAATAGTTTGAAATCGATATTCTTGCAGATAATCTTCCACCATTTTTCAACTCTCCACAAGAAGAGAGTGTAACACTTTTTGTTGGAGATGAAGTTTCATTTCTTGTGAATGTCAGTGATCCGGAAGGTGGACTGCTGAAGATAACTCATGACGTACCACAGGCTCATCTGGACTCCAGCGGCAGGTTCCGATGGAGGCCTGAGGGAGCAGTGACGAGGACGATTAAATTTCTAGCGACGGACGCTTGTGGCAAGACTGGGTCCAAACATATTGACGTAATTGTTCGAAAGTGTTTGTGTAAGAACAATGGACATTGCGTGAAATTGTCGAAAAATGAATTCCAATGCGTCTGTGAGAAGAGGTTCAAAGGTGTTTACTGTGAAGAAAAGATTTCTCCTTGTCTATCAAGTCCGTGTTTGCATGGGAAATGCAAGGAGACTGATGATAGCTTTAGCTGCATTTGCGACCCTGGTTACCATGGCAATTTATGTCATCGTCAACTTTCAACTTGCTCTGCCAATCCTTGTATTCGTGGAAAATGCGAGGAATTGCCCAATGGGTATCAGTGCAAGTGTCCACGTTTTTATGGCGGGCGCTATTGTCATATCCAACTTAGTCCATGCGCTAGGGACCCTTGCGTCCGTGGTGATTGTTATAGCAACGATGGCGAGTCATTCGAGTGCGCATGTCCACTAGGATATCATGGAAAACTGTGCTCTAAGAAGATAACCGCTTGTTCACCCAACCCATGTCACCGCGGGCGCTGTATTAAGATGCAATCTAACATGCGTTGCGCATGTCCGGCAAAGTACCATGGAAAGTTTTGTAACTTCACGAAACTCTACTGTGGAAAGACACGTTGTGTAAACGGTGTCTGCGATGCCACTGGACAGCAGTGTATTTGCCGTGAAGGTTACTTTGGTCCCAAATGTAATATATCTTGCAATATTGATTGCGCGAATGGCGCGTGTTCATGGACCTCACGCGGAATTATGTGTGAATGTCACGCGGGTTATTCGGGACCAAGCTGTAGGACAAAGACAAAATCATGTGACTCAAGATCATGCGTGCATGGAGTTTGTATCAATCTTTCTTCGAGTTACATATGCCATTGCTATCCCGGCTATCACGATACTTCATGTAACACTTCGGCTTGCTCATCAGTTAATTGTCATAATGGAACGTGTATGTTGGTGAAAGGACAAGCAGTATGTCGTTGTGTGCAAGGTTTTATTGGCTCACATTGTGACAGAAAAAGACAGCCTTGTGATGCTAATCCTTGCCTGCGCGGCCTGTGCGTTGCTGTCGGCACAAACTCCTTCAAATGTTCGTGCAGCCCTGGGTACGAGGGCGTGTTGTGTGATACAAGGATCAATGTATGTTTATCAAAGCCTTGCGGTGCTGGTAGTTGTGAACTCAACAATGATGGCAACTTTACTTGCAAGTGTCCACCTGGCTACGTCGATTCATTCTGTACACAGAAATTTAATCCTTGCCATATGAATCCGTGCGTACACGGCACGTGCAAGGGCGTTTCCGAAAAGGAGTTTCGCTGTGAGTGTGAGGGAGCGTACGTCGGTCGACTTTGCGAGAAACGTTTTGATATATGCGCGTCAAATCCTTGCGTGAATGGTCGCTGTCTTTCCGTGCTCGAAGGAACGTTTACGTGCGCGTGTAATTCCAGTTTCTCTGGTGCGTTGTGTCAGATTGATCATCGGCCGTGCTCCAAAACTCCGTGTTTTCCTGGAGTCAGATGCGAGAACCTGAATGAAAAAGAATTTCGATGTTCTGAATGTCCTGATGGATATGTTGGGAATGGCATCAAATGTCATCCTGGTAAGACTGAACCTTACTAAGCGCCTGTCCTTTTGTTCAGCATGTTCTTTCAACCTTCCTAAAAAGCATATTTCTTTTTCCATCTAGGGAAAGTGACAGTTGTACCATGTCCTCGTCAGTTTTGCTTTCCGGGAGTCATATGTTCCATTGTCAACTCTCAGATTCGTTGCGGTCTTTGTCCGCTTGGTTTCTTTGGCAATGGTTTTCACTGCACAGGTGGGTTGATATCTTCATCATTTGCCCATAGGATACTTCTCAAATATCGAATTATATCTAGTACAACCCGTTATCGGGGAATAGATTCTACTATTCTAACGATTATATGGCCAAGTCAAGTGGAGTTTTACCAGTTTGAATTTTTTTGCTCATGTTTTAGTGTCATGCGACTTCCCATGTCTCAATGGTGGTGTATGCACATCACCAGGAATATGTAAATGTCGTCCAGGATTTATTGGGGCTACTTGTGCAAGAGGTATGACGATCTAGATATGTTGTAAATATTACTAAACAAGGATCCTGAATGATTTCGTTTTGATAATTTGGCAGCATTCTGCAAGCGAGGTTGTCTTAATGGTGGTCGATGTACAGCGCCAGGAAAATGTCGTTGTCCACTCGCTTACTTCGGAGATAGATGTGAAAATGGTGAGAAAAGATGAGTTCTTATTTCTTTTTTACAATGTAAGATTGGTTAAGATTACATTAGTATAGAGAAAAAGATATGGTAGCGTTTGTATTGGCCATAGTCATTAAAAAGGATGTTTTTTTCTGCAGCAAGGTGTAGCGTGAAATGCATGAATGGTGGAAAATGTATTCCTCCTGGGAAATGCCGCTGTCTTCCTGGCTACGTAGGCTCGGCTTGTGAGAAAGGTCAGTATGAAACTTATTCTCAGCCACTTCTCGGTTCATCTTGTTTCATTGGGCGTGCTTATTTCTATTTGCAGCTGTGTGTCTCTCCCGGTGTCTGAATGGGGGACAGTGTGTGACACCAGGAACATGCCGGTGTTTGCCAGGGTATTTTGGGAGAAGATGTGAACAAGGTGCGGTTCCCATAGGTGTTTTGCAAGCCTCTACGATTGATAACTGCTATTGGAAGAAAACTTTAAAATATTCGTTTACGTGCTACAAAATATGACCTTACACTTTATTAACTCAAGGCACTTGCACTCCGCGTTGTCGAAATGGTGGAACTTGTATCCGAAATAACGTGTGTTCGTGTCCTGAAGGCTATCGAGGTTCTCGTTGTCAATCTGGTGAGATAGTACTGTTTTTAGTTTGCGAGTACTGTAGTTTTCAAGCATACCTTTTCGTTACAGCTGTCTGTCAAAAGCCATGTCAGAATGGTGGAAGATGCTTCAAAAGGAATGAGTGTTCGTGTCCCTACGGGTATTGGGGAAAACTCTGCCAGCATGGTAAAAAACACTTATTCTACGTAGCTCGATAAAATATAAACACTTTTTGCACGAATAGCTCTTTCAGTTTTCAATTGTTTGTACCAGAGATCAACTGTAACCTTTGACTTATTCCTCATTGACAATAGAAGTTTAATGTTTCCTTCAGTTTATTGTCTACGGCGATGTTTGAATGGTGGCGTTTGCATCAAACCTAATGTTTGTTTATGTTCTAAAGCCTATGCTGGGATTACTTGTGAAAATTTCGGTGAGTTTTGGTGAAGCGTTTTTTCAAAAAATGAAACATTGAGTTTTGAAATGCATTTTATGAAAATAAAACTACTTGCATGCCTAGTATAGTTTTAAGCATGTTTATAATGATTTGTCTTATATTTTGTAGTGGGATAGAGTCATCGTAGGATAAGATTTCTCAGAAATTCGCCTTGAATCGTCAAGGATATTCGCTACCAATACCCAGTGAAGTACGTTTACCTTTTTGAATAATATACATTTGTAGACAGAATCATTGACACAGCGCTACCTTGCATTCAACTTACTTACATTCAACTTAGTTTCTAGTGGAAAACATTCACAAAATGTACAGTTACATTTACAACGTCTATACTTCTATATCAATTTTATACCACGCCTTACTATAAATCAACGTTTTCATCTCACATTTTCAATCTAAAGTCACTTGTGTGCGGCCTCGTAGTTCATTGGTAAAAGACTATGAGATGATGCTCCATAGTTCAAAACAGACTTTGTCCCTATATAACTTGCAGCACCAGGCTGAGTCTTTGTACAATTTGCTGGCGTTCCTGAGCCCAACATGGCAGTCTCTATCACTTGTTTACTTCTGTTGTACTCATACAAGTCCCAAAGTTGTTGCGTCTGTATTGATTCTTGAACATTTTGTTTTTTGTTCTTGTAACGATGATTCTGGTACCAAACCTTGATCTGTGTTGGAGTCAGGTTCGTAATGCGCGCGAGTTCTTCTCGTTCAACTGCAGATAGATATTTCTGCACACGAAATCTTCTTTCAAGTTCAAACACTTGCTCTCTCGTAAATAAAACTCTTCTTTTTGGCTTCTCTTTTGCTTGCGGCACACGCTTCACTAGAATAGAAACAACTTTTAGTTGGTAATATTTCGGTAACTTTGTTCACTGAACAATACCCGAAACACTTTCTCTTCAACAACTGTAACATCGTGCGCTACCATTGTGAAAGCATTTTCATTTTATTTAAGAATCATGTCGTGCTTCTTGGCAATATATAACAAAGCTTTTGTACTATATAAATCAAACGCAGTATTTCATACTAAGTAACACAATATAAGTCCAACCTTGATTGTGTGTAACTCCACTAGAGTGTTTGCCAGCCATTACGTGTTGCGCTGAAGAATTACTCGTTGCGCAGTGTTCTTGAGTTCTGCTACAACCAAACATCATATATTCATATCTCAATTTCCTGTGATCTTGAAGAATGCTGTTGATGGTGAACTGTGTTACTTGGCTCTTTCCTTCCATCGTCGATGACTCCATCTTTAGTTTTTACTTCCTTGAAATGTTGATTCAAGTTTTTGATGACAACCTTCTTACCTTGAACAACGCTCGATCACGTGTTCAGAACGATATTTCCAGCAGTTCTTTTGCAGAAACTCTCAAAAATCCTCCACCCCAACTTCACCAACTAGATAGTACTTTTGCAACTCTATACTGAAATATAGTCTTTATAGTCTTTTTGTATTTTCATCAGTTTTCACAGGTTTAAACAAGATCTCTTTAAGGTATGTCTTGCGTGCCAACCTACGCAATTACTTGTTTTTATTCGTTTTTAAAAGTCTACGTCCTAATCTTTTAGTCTACTTATTTTCTAAGTCTTTATTTATGTAAGGATCTTCCAGTACTAAACATATTTTCCGGATCCACAGATACTTAGACTGTGTATACAAATTTTAGTTAAACATGTTTTAACAATTTTTGTGGGTTTTTAAAGTTTGTCAAGAAGAAAACTGGCCGAAAACTAGCTGGTTTTATTAAATCCTAGTTTAGTTTAAAAGGTCAGTTTTGAAAAAGAACACTTTGCAATGACTTTCATTTCTTGGCACTATTTTGTTGAAAAGCTTTCTCCTAATTTCCACCATAAGACATTTTGGAGTAACTCTGACGTCATAATCCTCCCCTAGTGTGGCTGATAATCAGCTTAGCAATAAAAATAATACAGCAGACATGAAGTACTTATCCAAACAGGGCACTCGCTTATCATAAGCATTTTGTTTGACTGTGAAAATGTTTTTAAATTCCAGAAATTGTTGCACGCAAAGGAAGGAAAGGCAGCTTAGACACACACACCCTCTGGGCTCATTTCGGTATGGTAACATTGCGCATTTAACAATATTTTATCGAAATAAAATACCGGATTTCCTAATGTCCCAGATGCTTATAGATGTGAAGACTAAAAAAAGGAGCGCTGATTTAAAGCGGACGCTTATTCAAAGGAGGTGTTTAAATTGAAGCACCTTCGTTGATTAAACGCCCACCACACCACTAAGGTGCTTATTTAAAAATGGGCGCTTATTTATAGGAGTGCTTATTCGAAGCAGTATCTAATAGTGAAAGTGTCCCCCCCCCGATCTAGTACATTTTTTCAAGATGGCGGGTTGTGGGGAGTGGGAGGAACTTTCTGCTTCTTTAGCTGAAGTTTTTAACTTAATCTTGTTTCATGTTCATAAAATTGTCGACGATACGAGCTTAGAAAAACTATTAGAAATGTTGGAATCCACTTTATGCAAGGACTCAAGAGAAAAAAAGATTTGTTTAGGAAGTTGTTTGAAGTTTTTGAGTGAAATTAATGTTGAAACTTGTGATGCAAGCACAGTAAGCTTTGCTTTGAGGCTATGTGGAACTACATCTCTCTTAAAAGAAACTAAAAATACGAGGGATTATCTTTCATGCGAAGTATTGAACGAAGATGAATTGTGGTCTGATGCTGTTGTGAGAGACTCATTTTTTAAAACAGTGCCCAGAATGTTAACAAGTCATGAAGATTTGCGGTGGCTACAGAAATCAGGCGAGTATATCTAAGCAGTTAGATGCTAAATACGTGTTTTCACAATTTGTTCTGGTATTTCTAGGTGTTTTGCAAGCGGCGTTGGACTGCTTCACGGACAGCAGTGTATTTGTTGCAGAAACCTCAAGAAAGTGTTTTGCAAAATATTTGGTTTCCTTGCACAATGAAAAGAGTAAAGAAAGGCAAGATTGTTGCCTGACCAAAATAAAGAACAGTTTTTCAACCAACATGTGCGTGCAGTGTATAATCCATCATTTGAAGTTTCGGATTGAGCAATTACCCACTGGTTTAGCAGGAAGAATGTCAAGCCAAGTTTCTGTTGTTCAGTTTTTGTTATCATTAATGGAAGAAGATGGAGACACAGCACAAGACATCTTAAAACCATCTGCAATGATGCTATCTTGTTTTGAATTGTTGCATTATGCCAATAAAGATGACTGTGGTAATGTCATGGACTCTATCTTAACACTGCTTACTAAGACAAGGTAATGTTCATTGTTGATCAATTCTACATTACTCGATATCATAGTTAAGTATAATGTTTAACTTGTGTGAATGCTTTGTGTGTTTAGTCAATGGAAAATCAAATGGACCATGTTACTTCATGTAAAGGATGCTCAAAACCTGTTTTGTACTTTACTAGAGTATGCTCTAGTGGTCTACAAAAGGGGATTTTATTTTCATTCTTTACAACTCATTCAAGGCCTTGCTGTTGTGGGAGACCTTTTGTAAGTTTGGTTCTTTGGTTTCATTTACTGATCAGTGCATAATTTACGATTGACTTTCCTTCATTATAGAAACTTTGACGAATCTTGCCAATGCTTGCTATTGATGTTGGCAATATTTCCTGTTCATGAAATGTTGACCGCATCTATTCACACATCAGAAAGTGATCCAGATTTGAGTGCAAGTGATATTGCCAAGCAGTTGCTATTAACAGATTGTTCAGTAAGTATGACTAATGTTCGTCATTGCTTCATCATAATGACCATAAATAAATAACAAAATGCTTCTTATAAGTATTCTATAGAATTGTATATTAATATGTTTCACTGTGTTTTTTTTTATAGACTGATACTGGCTTGGAAAATATTTTTGTGACACTAAACAAGACTTTGAAGCACTCTCATGCTTATGCTGCCCAATCTTTAGCAGTTACCACAGATATTATTCAAAAGATAAAGGTAAATCTTCAATATTCATACATTTCCTCATACGTCATAAAATTCTCTGTTGACAAGTCTGCTTTATATTTGTTGACAGTTGACTCCAAGACTGTGCCATGTTGTTCGAACATGGTGTAAAGATATCTTGAGACATCTTGACAGTCAGTTTCATGAATACCTCAAAAGAAACAGTTTAATTAAGCTGTTTATTAAAGCTATGGTAGTTTGTATTGAACGTGGTGTATTGGATCATGGTAAGTTTGTCACATATGTTGTAAAAGTTGTATACCCTGGTCTAATGGTATTATTTTGTTGTACCAGGTGAGTTTGATGCAAAAAAGAAAAGCTATGAGTTGCTCGTGAAGGTTTTAAAATCATCGCAAGATAGTAAGGTAGTGTACTGCATTCAGCCTGTGAAAAAGTCTGTGTGTTTTACTGAAAATTTTATATGTTTGTTTTTCTAGATATTGAGCAACTGTTTTAAAGGGCTTAAATGTTTCTTTTCAACCAATCTTCCAAGCCATGTGAAACTTGAAGAATTAACACAACTTCTTTGTGAGCATTGTTCAACTCAATATTGGGACATTCGTGATTCTACCCTTGACTTTCTGAGTTATGTTCTCAGCACGTTTAATGGTAATTATCATGAAAATCCCACTACTTGAATGCTGGCATTTGCATGTTATTGTCACTCTGTTAGTTGCTTGTTATTTTAGAATCTTCCTTGAATAGCATGAGGGTCGACAAATTTGCATCCACCTCTCACTTTTACACTTTCTGCATTTTAAGTGGCTAATTTGCTGCTGTTGTTGGAAAATGACTTGATGTTGTCACTATGGAAATTAATAAAAGATCCTGAGAGTTATGTACGAGCCTCTGCAATATCATTATTGGGTTGTCTATCAAGAAATGATGTCATATGGCAGCATTATTGTAAAGCAATTTCATTGTCAAAGGTGAGATCGTAATGACAGTGATACAAGCAAGCAAAACATGAGGTTATTGAGCAAGTGATAGCCTCATCACTTCCCCTTTTTGGCTAGTGAATTTTTTGTTCGTCATGGTGAGGCTTCCACTTAGAGAATTGAGATTTTCAATTCATTTTGCTAGGAAGAAGTTGTCAATTATTTGCTAGATGCGTTTCATGAGGAGGAAGCTGCATTCCCTCGCCGAGCTGTTATAGATCTTCTGACCTTGTGGCTTAAAAGAGGAGAAAGTGAGATCAGTGCGAACAGCTCTGTCACTGCAGTCATCACCAAAGCCTGCCAAGATTTTGATTGGGAGGTTAAACTACGTGCTTTACAATTTTGTGAGACGTTGCTACACTTGCAGAATGGGAGTTTTGTAGAGAGCTTCAGTTCTCTGCTAAGTACAGCTATCCTGGGTGCATTAACAGACTGTGACAATCCTGTGAGGGAGAGGGGTGTTGTTCTTTTTAAAATGTTGAAAACATTTAGCAAGATAAGTGATGTTGAAGTGATACACTATGAAGGATTACTTGATGATTTGGAAGCTTTTGTACTGCATACAGCAGCACAGAGAAAATGTTCTATCCTTGAGATGCTTGTTGCTATTCATATCCCTGCTGTTCATTTGGAAGAACCAAATCTCAGGACTCTTTTGAAGGACATACTGACTGCAGCTTCAGACAATGAAGATAATTTGTTGGATTGTTATTAATGAAGTTTGGCAATAAACAGGGTAAGTGCATAGCTTACTGCTGTAAAAATGTACACTATAACTTTCAAGTTAATAAGATTCTTGTAGGTTTGCATGGCAAAACAACAATTCAAGTAGTCTCCCTTGCAGCCACTCTTCAGGAAGCCATTCTTCCCCCCCCCCCCCCACAAGCTTCTGGGGAGAAGAATGACCTCCTGAAGAGGAGCTGCAAGGGAGACTGGCATTCAAGCTATATTTGGGATACATGTTCATGTTACTAATCACGGAAGTGAAAGTGTTAGTTAGAATTAAGTTAGGCGTCGGGTTGACATCAAAGAAAATTTTCATGATTAGTAACATAGGCTTATTACCTATATTTAGGTAATAATTGGTAATTGACAATCTATGATGCTTCATTGATAATCGATAATCAACTGTCAACTATTCAATTACCTCAGGTCCAGTATTTAGTCCTGATTGGTTGATATCTATTTGAACGATTTTTAGCAGGAGCAGCGCGTTACTGTAAAAGGCGACTTTGTTTACGTTGTCATAGTACCATTGAAACCATAGTAGGGACACGCACATTATTCCCGAGAATTTACCCATTATTCTATTCCTTTATTCCCAAAACTTTTCCCCATTGTTCCCAAAATTTCTTGCCTGTTATTCTGAAAGTTATTCCCCAACTCAATCAATATCAAGTCATACCAAAATCAGGAAAACGAGAATTTTATTAATACTTTGATGCTTAAGTTTTAACGCTTAAAAACGCTTAACGCTTTAACGACAAATTGGCCTATTATTCTCAGTATTTTTATATTTAACCTATTATTTCCCGTTCCAAAACAGTCCCCTATTGTTCCCAAAGAAGTTCCGGAATAATGTGCGTGTCCCTCAACCATAAGGGGAGAGAGTTGTTGCAAGACGAGAGCAGTTTATAATCTTGTTCCCTTTCATTAATAAATTGAACATGGAAATATCAGGCATATGCGGGCATATGTAGCTCTACTTGAGACATTTAAGTATGAGTCTTATATATGAGTCTTGTATTTGTTTCGATTTACTGCTAAATTTAAAGTTCACTGGGCTTGTACAGCACAAATATACATGTAAGAATATTCAAATGAGTAGGAATATGAATAATTCCTAGCTTATGTGCAGTGCTTCCACTTTCCAATATTCAAAAATCCTTTTTTCTTCCTGATTTTTGCCAAAATTTCCTGGCAAAAAGTATCAAAATTCCTTACAAATTTCCTGTTACAAGTACTTACAAATAGTTCAGTTTTTGGCTTTTTCTTTACTTTTTCCCTACTTTTCGTGATCAAAGTGATCAAAGTGATTGGAGTTGCCGAGCTCAAATGATGCATCGAGTTCGTTACTTGACGAAGATGAGCTTCGCATTCTTGCTTTTTACGTATTATTTTTTTCCTCTTTTTGACTATTTTTCAGCCATCGGAAGTTTATCACGTGTGCAACACATGCACCATAAACAAATACTTTGCTGAAATTAATATATTGCAAATATATTTGCTGCAAATTTAGAATTTGCTTCAACATTCTTAAACCTTGCCTAACTGGTAACGAAAAGCTACCAACTAAAAAAACTATAAAGATTGGTTTATGCCTTAATAGCGTAGAAAGGTCAAAACACCAAATTTCCTGACACTTTCCTGGCACTTAGTCAAATATCCTTTCTTTTTCCTGCCAAAATGTTTTTCCTGGCATTTGTCCTGTCAAACGTCCATAATTCCTTTTGCCAGGAAATTTCCTGGCAAGTGGAAGCTATGCTTATGTGTGAGCTGTCTTTTACTCAAAGGGAACAGGATTATAAACTTGTCTGGCAAGTGGCAACTACCGTCTCTATCAGTGCTTCCACTTTTTAATTTTGAAATTCCCTAGAATTGGTCAAAAATTTCCTTAGATTTCCTTGACTGAGAGGTAAAATTTCGTTGAAATTTCTTGGAAATGCTTT
>JAODVQ020029998.1:0-20319 GCA_025400075.2 Phenganax stokvisi
TAACGTTTCGCCATATGAACAGAACAAAACTATTTGGCTGGTCGAAACGTTTCCTTACCAACCGGGATAAGTTTGGCCCATTTGAACAGGCTGTAAGATTCTTGTAGTTTTGCTTGGCGAAAACAACAATATGAGTGTTAGTTTGAGGAGGGTGCACCACGTATGCAATAATAAATATACGTGGAGTATCCTCAAACTAAAATTCATATTGTGACAATACTGACAAATGCATTAGCAGCAACGTAGTAGATCAACTTTCTAGTTATTCGAAGGGCCATTTCAACAATTTTCCTGCGTTTAAACTAGCTTGAAATTAACCTTTCTGATAGTTCTATCTTACTGAGGTCAGTGAAGTTGGTGTTTGTGAAAGACTAAATATAACTTAAGAGGAAGATTAAAAAGTTTGAAAACGAGAAATAACATTTATTTCTTTTGTAAAAGTCAAATAGTTGACGATGTTAAACTGCACAAACAGACGTCAACTTCATTTTATTTCGAGCGTAGTTCATTTTGCAAAATAATTTTTTCTTGGGTTTACTTTATTTTCTGGCGCTGATCAGCACACAGAATGAAAAATTTCTTTAGTAAGAAACGGTTATATCGTGTGTTAATGATATTTTCGAATATGTTGCTTCTGATGAATTTATTCAACAAATACTTATCAACGACTGTGGACTCTCTCCTTTACATCTCGTTTCTCCATTTGTTATCTCGATTCTCGACTTGATACTCTTGACTTTTGTGTACACTCAATTAAATCCAGTCCTTAGCTTCCGCGTTTTAAGCAATTGTAGTTATAAGTGATTGAAGGCTTTCTTCAATGAATATAAACTATAGAAATTAACATTTTAAACAACAGCTGCCTGTATCGATTTGTGCTATATAGATTGATAATATGATAACTCGTGTGGGGATATTAATTGATTAAAAGACACTTTACGTTCAGCTACTAAAGGCTAATTTCCTCTCAGGAAAATTATCTGCAGAATGGGAACGAATAGAAAAATATGTTAAAATCATTAGTTATGATCTAAAGGATATAGGAGCATAACAAAGAGAGTTCCTCCGTTCCGGTTCACGTATAATTTGCGAGTGGAAAGTAGGTTCAATACAAAGCGTTGTTTTATAAATATGCAAAACAAGTGTGATATTGGAATTAAGACATGGCATTTGGAAACAGCGGTGTATAAATACCTCGGTGTTTCATATTTCTGAGAGAGTTTCGAGAGGCCTGTAGCAAGCATTAATCAAAAATGTCGGCTGATGAAACTGCGCCAGATGAAAATGTCGAATTGCTTGACGATGAAGCTGAGCTGCTTCCTACGGCAGAGAGAAAGGTAAGGTTGACCACAAATAAACGACTTCATGTGATAAAGATTACTTGTAAATGAATTTATGCATTTTGCAGTCGAGAACAAGCTCATTACTTCAGAGACTTGAAGACGACACAGCTCCTCCTCTGCCAGTGGAGGAGCAATTTGCAACTGCATCCAAAGAAAATGCAGCAAAAGGTATTGATTGAGAAATATTTTGAAAAGTCTTGTTATTGTTTGTTGTGCTCGGTGATCGCTGCATATCGCTAGCTCAGCTCACGTCGTTTTAATACTGCATGTAGATAAATTTAACGTTTCGTTTTTGCAAATATCAACACTCTTCTCTCGCTTCAGCAATTCGTGGTTTCCTTAACATTTTGCGTTGTAGAACTGTGTGACTACATTGAACACTTTTAGAAATCATGCAGTAAGTTTTCAACAAGAAAGACACAAAGTTAAAACCATTTTCTTTGATCGTTCAATTAAAACTATTTGTAATTTAAATTATAAGTGATATTGCAGTCATGGCAATGACAACTCTTTCAGAATGTTGCATTTCCCTACACTTTTTTTTATTGAGTTTGATTAAACTTTTTTCCTCCACCAATTTCTCAATGTTAGTATCCCTTGGGCACGAAAGCTTTCTT
This sequence comes from Phenganax stokvisi, assembly GCA_025400075.2. Taxonomy (NCBI): domain Eukaryota; kingdom Metazoa; phylum Cnidaria; class Anthozoa; order Malacalcyonacea; family Clavulariidae; genus Phenganax; species Phenganax stokvisi. The sequence goes on from JAODVQ020029998.1 coordinate 1,961, forward strand.
TTAGTTTCCATGGAGCGAAGAAAAATTACAGCAAAAACTAGAAACAGTTTGACTTGCAGATTGGCCTCAAAGGTCGCATTTCCACGTGGTCTGACATGCAGGCATGAACTCTGGTTTTTTCGCTTGACTGCTCCATGAACACTCGATTTTCTTGACTTGCACGTGAAATACTTGAACGAATGCACTTTGGCACTTGGCATATAATTGACTATTTGTTCCTATTTGAAAGACTTCGCTATGTTTGATTTATAGTAAATTCCTTACATTGTAGAGCTTTGTGATTACATAAGTGCTTCCTCCGATTTCAAAGGACAAAATTAATAAGTATTGTAATGTTTAAAGAAAATCACGGGATCGAAAGAATCAAATTCTTGATTACCTCATCGTTTGCGAAACAAAATTGTGTGTTGTCTTTTCAATGTAGTTTTGATGATAAAAGTTTTAAAAACCAGGTTATTTCCACTTGACAGTTTTACCGGTGTTTCTCAATGTTCTTCCAATAAATAGCTAATGCTTTAATATCGAAGGTTTCATGCTGCACTAGCTATGTAGTATAAAAATTTTTATGCCCTTAACTTTTCACTTCAAAATTTGTGCAGTATAACATGAAGTTTTGGCGAAAAGTACGAACAAGTGTGTGATAAAAATATCAAGCAGCCTCTCAAATGAAGTGGCTTATCTTCCTCTGTCTTCTTTAATGCTTAGTCACCAGTGGATACCATTTTTTCAACCAAATATCGGTCAATATTTGATATTAAGAATGTTGCAAAATGCAAATATCAGTTTGCCTTGCTCAAAAGCTGATGGAAAATACCTAATGCCTTCCTTGGTTAACTGCTGCACCCTATCTTTGGGCTTGATTTCTATACCAGAAAATATTTCTTTGTACATATCAATTGTATTCTTTTATTTTTGAAGCCCTCGGGGTCCTGTTAAGAATAGGAAATATCAACTTTTTCGAGTCGAAATGATACCATTTCGATACCAAGGTCTTTTGGTGATATCAATACAACATTTCAAAACCAACACCGGCAAAACCGTGCGGCAAAGTTTAATGGATTGTATTGTAACGGCAACAGTGCAATGCAATAACGGGCATTAATTAAAATTTCGCTCCAAACATCCACCAATATAATGAAGTGCATTGCAAAACCTATATTATAAGTTCTAACACAGGTAACTTGTTGTATTTACATTCTAAAGATATCAATGTTTTTAGAAGTCTGGGGCCGGTTGTTCGAAGCGCGTTTCTAGCTTAAATGGTGATTAAGTTCAAAATAAAAATCACGTGTATGCATTTGTTGAATCACGAAATTGTGCAAGGTTTTTAACTGAATAAAATTATTATGTACTTACCTAAGGCTGGTTGTTCAAAGCTGGGTTAGCATTAAACTTGGGCCAACGAAATGTTTGAAAGAAACTTTTTGACCGCTTGTTTATGAACCTGAATAAATTTTTCTGAAAAGCTAAGTTATTTTGAAAGGAGCCTTTATTTGCAAACTTTTGAAACGAATAAACTTACAGAAATGCACGAACCAAACAGCCCATCTTTGAACAACCAACCTCTCTAGATTAATTACATAATTTCATTTGAAATTTTTAGAAATGTGTGAGAATGTTTTTGAATATTGATTTATCCACCAGTTAAGCTTAACGGCGTACAAACAACTGGCCCCTGCTAAACATAATAAAGTTGTGCTCAAGAATACATACGCCTACATGGTATTTACATAAAGGATTCGCACTTTTCTACACGTTTTCCATTACTGAAAACGGCACTGCATTTGATAAACATTAAACAAGTATACTGCACGTTTTAACGCATGCTCTTTCGCGTGCACGCAGACCATAATATAGTGCAGGATCAGTATCGAAACTCGACGTACTTGGTGTAAGTGCCGATACTAGTCTTCAAAGTTTATGTATCGATACTATCGGTTATCGGCCTATTCTTACTTCCTGAGAAAACTAGCCCTTTATACAGTCGATTTCAGTTCACTTTTCACTGAATTCAGTATTCGGAACTTTTTTGTGACCTTCGCAAGTTTATTTTCAAGTTCAAATATTTATAATAAAAATCAAAAACAGGTTTGTGGGCAAAGCCTCTGATTGGCCGCTTACAAAAAGCAGCCAATCAAATTCTCTGAAAACAAACGTGTTTCTTAATTTCATTATGAACATTTGAACTTGGAAACGAACTTGCGAAGTTCGCCCGAATAATTCAGCGAAACGTAAGCTGGAATTGACTGTAACAGTTTGAGATAGTTCAGCTCTCAATACAAAATATTGAACCGAACAATGCTGTAGGCTTCTAAGGTCTACTGTATATATATTGGGAATATTGTAATATTTTTTACATAAAGTCAGACATGTTATAGTGTATTTTTCATTATTTTCTGTTGCATTTTGAAACTCTGATGTTGTAACTCAGTCAGAGTCGGGAGGGAGGGCTTTTTGGGATGGACAGTGGTAGTGGGTGCGGGAATTAGAACAGATGGGGAAAAAGTGATAGAAATAATCGAACGAACGACAAAATATGAATAGTATTTGAGAGTAACTGTGGAAAATATGACTACAACAATTAATGTAAATTAAAAATGACTGCAAGTACAAATTCTACGTCTATAATTGGTCAATGTTAAAAGAAACGATTGCTTATTTGATTTGAAGAAAAATCTAGAGATTTTGAATCCAACTCAGATTTATTTTAGCAGTTGAACGTTTAGCCCCCCCCCCACTCCAATTTCCACCACGGCCGTTTTGCCCGCGCGGGCGAAGCGCACAGAGTTGAACATGCTCTGTTGTTGTCTGTCAGCGCTTGGTCTCGCGTGCACGCCAAGAAAGTTAAAAGTAATTCAACTTTCTCTGTATGTACGCGAGATCAAGCGGGATCAATCAGCAACAGAGCATGTTTAAAACTGTCCGCTTCGCCCGCAAGGGCGAAACGGCCGTTGTGGGGAAAATAACTTAAGAGTTTGAAATAGTTGAGCTCTCAATACTAAATACTGACCCGAGCTGTGCAGTAGGCTTCTAAGGTCTACTGTATATATTACAACTTATTTTTCATCAGGAATTGGAACAGATGAAAAAAAATTGGTAGAATTAATCGAACGAACGACGAAATATGAACAGTATTTGAGAATTACTGTGAAAATATAACTACACCAAAATAATGTAAATTGAAGATGACAGCAAGTACAAATCTACGGCTTATATTCAGCGGCGGCTCCAGGTCTCAAAATTTGGGGGGGGACATTTGAGGGGCAAACTTGTCTTTAAGGGGGGCAAAATTTATTGAACTCAAATTTCGTATTTAATGGACTTTTTCAACAACAATCCATGCAGGGTGCTAATTTAAGTTTGAAACACGTGTAATCTGAAATTTTTCATCAGCTCTCCTAGTTTAGATTTCGATGAGACAACAATTCAGAAGTCACTCCCATATTTTTAGCCATGCAGCTGCTTGTTATTATATTTATTAGTAAAGATATATGTTTATTTTTACTGTAATCATTTCCACTGACTTTTCGGTTTGGGGGGCAAAATAGGGGGCAAAAAATAATGTTGAGGGGCCATTTGGCCCCCTTGCCCCCCCCCCCCCTTTAACACCGCCACTGCTTATGTTTGGTTGATGTTAAGAAACGATTGCTTATCTAATTTGAAGAAGAATCCAGCGACTTTGAATCAAATTCAATTTTATTTTAGTATTTGAACGCTTTGTCTCCGTCCCCTCAATGGGCGCCCCACCGTTTTTTGACTGAATGAAGAATACGATGTCACTTGTAGCGTTAATTATAATAATCTCTATGACTCAGAAATGGTGGTGAAATAGTTTTAATACTTAATTTGATGTTTTAGATCACAGACAGGTGTATGTTGGGGTTCATATTCCGACGACGCCATCAAGAGCGCGCAAATTTCATCATGATCCCTCTGAGAGCAAAAAAGGGCCTAGTCGAAAAAGCTCCTTTACGGAAAAGCCACGAAGTGGACCAGGTGGTAAGATATGATTTTATAAGCTTTTTATTGTCTGGTTGGCGCAGCACCTTAGCGCAGGGAGCTTCAGTTGACTCTATGTGAACATTTTCTGTCTCTTTTTATGGAATTTGTCCTCAGAGACCATCTATGAATGGTATTGTTTAACTGTACATGAGTCAAAAATCTTTCCCAAGATGGTGGCTGTTCGAAGCGCATTTAGGTTAAATAGTGGATAAGTTTTAAAATGGAAATCATATCTATGAATTCCTTGAACAATGAAATTAAATTTTTTTAACTGCCTGCTATAATTATGTATTTACCCATGCATTGGTTTCCTGCACTGATTTCTATATAACTGGGTAGCGCATCCCTATATGTCAGCAGTAAAAATTTTGAAGCCATCGCGGCTATCTTGGTACTCCAAATTCGTGACTGGTTACCATGGTTTCAATCCAGTTATATATAGAAATCAATGGTTTACTGCATAAGATTAGATATTGAACTATAAGAAGATGTGTGGGAGTTTTTTCAAATTCTGATTTACCTACCGTTCAAATTAAACAGGCTTCGAACAATCGGCCTCTGATGAATAAGGCTTAGTTTAGACATCGGACATTTAAGCTCAAACAAAGATTTTTTTATTGAGCTGCAAGAATCTTTGCTTGACGAGTAAAATTGTTTGGCGTTGGAGTAAAAATCAACTTTACCATGATTATTCTCAGTGGGTTGAGGAGAGAAATTTGTAGATGTTTAAGCTTTTAAGTGGCAACCGTCTTTCCCCAACGAGGGAAGTCATTCAGCGCAACACAGAGTTAAAATGATATATTAAGTACATTGGGAATTATTGTTATTCAATGGTTTTGTGTAAACTAATCGTGAATACAAACACTTATCGATTCCCTTACTCTTATTTAACCACTTAACATAAAAGCTCAAATGTGGCAACAAAATATTGATGCATGGAGGGTTCCATTGACATGACAAGATCTTTATTTAATGTTTATGAATACTTTTTTTTGAATGTAGCTCACCAAGCACCAGCGGAAAGAGTAGGTTTTATTCTTGGAAATAATGAAAACGAGGTTGACCATCCAATATTTTCTGAGTTGGATGAATTGGTCTGTGATTCAACTGGTGTGGAGGAATGGAAGGAGACAGCAAGATGGTTGAAATTTGAAGAAGATGTAGAGGAAGGTGGTAAAAGATGGAGCAAACCTCACGTTGCAACGGTGTCTCTCTACAGTTTGTTTGAATTGCGAAGTTGTATGCTGAATGGAACAGTTCTGCTTGACTTGAATGCGAGTTCAATATCTCAAATTGCAGGTAATTTAGTATTTCAATGGACAATTTTCATTACAGACTAAATTTTGAATTGGACAAAAAGCAAAGAATCCATTACGACAGCAAGAGAGAGCATGAAGTAAAACTGCAAAGTTTGGTTGCGAAATGTTAAAATATGAGGAAAATATAGCCTGGCGAAGTTTGCTAGTTTTGTATAATTTGTATTACATGCGGAAATCGCTACCATTTTCGGCTCAAACGTGGTAGCAATACAAAAATATACAAAATTTACCACCTTCGCAGGACTATATTTTTCCACATTTTACAATACTATGCTACCACACTTTGTAGTTTTGTCAAGATGCTATTTCCAATTGTGGTGATGGATTTAACGAAATCAAACTATAGTGTATAAGGCAAATTGTCTATTGAAGAGAGGATTTATTAGATTATCAATGATAGACATCAACGAAAATTCAAGCCATCCCAGCTAGAAATCGAACCCAAACCTTCCAAGTGATGCATTGGTGCATGCCCAGACCAATGCAGAGCTCCAACACTTCCTTGGATAGACTTTCCATATATTCATCTGCCCGACTATACTTCCCACGATAAACCAGCCTTGCAAATTATCCAGTAAAAGGGCATGACTGATTAGAGCAGAAAACTGTGAGATTGACTAAATGCTTGCGTGTCTGAAGGAGCGAGAAAGTTTTCCCTCCACGCCCGACAATTCAAGTAACATATTTTGATTAGGGTTTTTGCTCAAAACGTGAGGATATAATTTTTAGATCTATTTCGTGCGCATTATTTTCCTCTATAAGTTTGTAATATTTCCAGACAGCATGAATTTTAAATTGTTCGTAGGATTTTTAAATTATTTTTGTTATTTATGACTATGTTAGCAAGATATAAGCTTCTGTTTTGCATGTATATTGATTGCAAAAGACTGCTATTAATCTGGTGCCGTAAAGTTTCAAAATAACAAGGAATAGCTCCAGCTAAATGCATGAATAAAAAACAAAAAGAGGGCAAATATATATTTAACAAGGTGCACAAAAAAAACTGAAAAACAACCAACAAGGCAAGACGATCAAACGTTCACTCCCAAGTTTTTGCTTTTGTTTCCACGGGTAAAAACGCCTAAGTTTTCCCTGGTTGATAAAACAGGATTAAACAATGATCTGCTGCAACCAACCCACAATATAGCAATGTCGTTGCAAGTTGCTCAAGATGACAAGCTTGGGCAAACATTGTTAATAAGATTGTAGCATGTATGAAATAAATAGATTTATTAAAGGTAGAAAACCATGCATGTCAGCTTTAAAAGGTCCGTTTAACAACTTCTTGTTACATCCAAATCAAATATTTGTTACCATGCAGTATCGAACTGGAAACTCACTTTGAGACTATGGATGTAATATTGAATTTCTAAGCTCAACTAAAAATTGCGGTCGGGTATAATAGATCGCATGAAACAACGTTTCAACCATCGTGAACGGTTACGATATAGGTTCTGAAAAAAACTGTTTTACACAAGGAGGCTAATAAAGAAAACGTATGAGAGAGCACTATGCATTTCGGCAGACCGCTCTTCATGCAGCTGCCTCAACTGAATGTGGGAAGATGAAGCTGTATTTATACTGAAGCTAAACGCAGTGATATCAGATGAAAGAGACGAGTCATCAAAAGAAGGCCAAGCTAAAAACATATTCTTTTAGAAGACAATGCACCTAATGAGCGGTCTGCCGAAATGCATTGTGCTTTCTAACGAGTTTTCTTAAACTAAGTCTCCTAAACGTTTTGTATTATATCACTGAATAATTTCAACAGTTCTTTTCAGAACTGTCGTAACGGTATAGTTAAAAGGTTGTTTCATGCGATTTTTAAGTTTGTTACCACGTCAAAATCCTTGTTTTATTGAAGATATTCCAATCTAATTCTAGACGTTGTTCTTGATGATTTGGTTAGTTCGAAGCAACTTGCTTTGGGCTTACGATCTCGTGTAAAAGATATTTGGCTGAAAAAACATCGACATTTATATGAAAGAAGACGAAGCTTACAAAGAAAACGGTCTGGTATACTAACATCGTTCCGTGAGTCCATGAGAAAATCCAGCGCTGTACCAGGTAATAAGATTCTTGTAGTTTTGCATGGTGAAAACATTATTAGTGTAAGTTTGTGGATGTACCAGGTATATTTATCAGTAGAAGAATAAATAAATATGGTATAGTAAGCACGGGGGCCGTGGACGCACGCCCTCACGCCACTGAGCCCCCCAGTAATTTACGACTGATAATTGTTTATAAGATCTTTGAAAGTTTGCATGGTGATGCTTTGCACTGATGACGGTCCGGGCTTACGGACCGAAAGCTTTGCATATATAAATTTACGTGGTGTTTCCAACTGTACTTTAAAATATGATAATTGTTTAATGTACCTGATTAAGACCTCGATTGCCCGAGTCGCTTATAGCAGTCTAACTAAATTAGTATAGTCCTGAACATGACCAAAAATGAGGTTTAAGTAATGCAAAAGTGCTTGAAAACAGTAATTTCCGACAATCTAGAGCCTTGATATAATTTTAAAATTTTCTTCTTTGGCGTGCCCCATGGTGGCACCTCGTGAGCGTCAGCCCTCTCAGTGTTACTTAGCTTCCCTATGCCCCTGTAGGCAGTAACTTCACAATTTATTGTAAGAGAAGTCACCAGCGGCCGGTTGTATGAAACTGTTAAACTATGTTTTAACCATGCTATTGTAATAACTTCTTTAAAAGTCTGCATGGTGATTTTATATCTAATATAAGAATTTATTGGAACACCACCTCGTAAATTTGTTTATTCAAAGCTTTCATGACGGGAACAACTGATCATGACACTTTTTGTTTACGCTCGTCACGATATCTTCGCGGTTTGCTGTTAAGAAGCAATAACTACCAGTAAATATTGACTAGACTGACAGATTTTGTAAAGTTCTTTGCATGTGTCATTACCATTAAAAATCTTCATAGAGCATCGACAGTTGCAAAATTGGAGCCGCTCCGATAGAAATCCGCTATAGTGTAAACGCGGAGCCTTAATTTAAAAGAGACGCGTGATTGCGACAAGTCTGACTTGCACTGATGACACGGTCCAGGCTTGCGGATCGAAAGCTTTGCTTGAATAAAATTACGTGATGTTTCCACAAAATCTTATGTAAGATATGATTTTGTAGTTAAATCGTAGTTGGCTCTAAAATGCAGTATTGATTAGATAAATTTCTTGCTAACTAGTTACCTGAGTTTTTGACGATATGTTAGTTCCTTCCCCTCAGATTGTACAGTTCACTTGCAGACTAGCAAATTGTTCTGTTGGGCGGAACTTATAGTCTTTCGTTTTGTTTAATGTGATGCCTTTTGGCTTATTTGCCGATTAACTGGCAAGTGTTTTTCTCTGACGAGTAAAATCATCTTAAGTTAAACAGAATGAAATGTATATTTCGCTGAGCATGGCGAATTAGAATGCATTAGAAGTCAGATGGTAAAGGCCGGTTTGCACTATCTAAGTTTTTGTGATCAAAGTAGGAATACTTTACAGGGAAATTCTACATTCTTAAAAACTTGGAAAAAATATCAGAGTGAAGTAGTTCAGCGTTGAGCACTGTATTAATTTTCTCGTGGCAAATCTTTTAAAACTTATGATTTACCTATCCGAAATTTCCACTTTGATCGCAGAAGCTTTGACAGTGCAAACTGCAGGCCTTACGCTGACTAGAGAGCTTAAGCTTCGCGTTCAACGGCAAACGCCAAACAGCATGCAGGCGAAAAAAATAGCAACTAAAAACACAGTAAGGCAAAGATAGTTGGTTCTGTCAGCGCAGGATGTTAACATAAAAGTGTTTAAAATGCAATGGAAAATCCAAAGAGATGAGAAGCGAATAAACTCTGGCAAGAGAAAACGATTCTGCCGTTTTCTGTAGCCTTTAAACGTGAAACTTAAACTCCCCGTTAGAAAAAGAAAGAAGTGTCAGCTTTATGCAAGGAGAAAGTGTTATCGGTTGAGGACATCTGGCATAATAGTTGCAAGCAAATTCAAATCTTACATTTTCCATGCAATGATGCATTTTCCAAGGAGTGAGAGTTTTCAAGCCTATTTTTCATTTTTCAGCTAGTGGTGATGAAAGTGGTGCTGGTTTGGCAAAGTCAGATTCAGGAAAACGTGTGCAAGGCATCGATACACCTGATACACCGACTACACAAGAAGCTGCTGGTGAAAATGTGTCTAATGATTCCGATTCTGACATCGCCACGGTATAGTCACGTATGAACTACTATTACAGCAACTGACTATGAGATTTTTTTCCTTCGAGTTGAATTTTCTGGTGTTAGACAGAGCAAAGTACATAAATAACGGCAGTATTTCTCTGGTGTAGTTTATAAAACCGTTATTCACCAAATGCGTTTCACACCAATATGACATTACATCATTAAAGGCTGGCTTCGAATTACGCATTTTTGACACGCACGTAAAAGTCTAAATTCTTCAAAGTTTTATAGTTTTTAAAAAAACAAGAGCAAGTAGAACCGTAGTTATTTAGAACTGACAATTCTTTACGTTTCTTGTTGAGATTGTTTATAAGATAGGTTTTATGGGAATTATAAACTTTTACGTACGTTCAGTACTTTCACGTGCGTGTCAAAAACGCGTAACACTGCAAATCAGCCTCAATTTGTATAAATATGTTTTCCTGGTATTATTAGTAAGGATACTATTCTTCTCTTGCTTTTTTTTCACGTAAAAGTTCAAATTCTTTGAAAAAAATTAAGTTTAAATTAGTTTAAAATTAATTAATTTAATTAATTAATTAAAATTAATTTTAAATTATTTTATGTATTTCCTTGAAATGCTTAAATTACCAAATAGACGGATGTTCATTTCAAACGCTAAGTTTTGAGGATTCCACTTTGAGGATTTGATCGTTTGAAAACGGATTATTATTACAATGTAACACTTTTTTGGAGCGCGCAACATTGGAAAGCTGCCTGGAGTACACAAAGTGCACTGGCAAATAATGGGTTAGCATAAACCATTTAAAAGTCATGAGTCAATGAGATAGACCTTCAAAAACTCATTATTCATTCATGAACAAAAAACAACGAAATTGAGTACAATGAAGGAAGGTTGGATGTCAGAGGAAGAAATTAGATAAATAATGCCAACTTTTGCATTGGTTTTCTCGCAAAATGCGCCTTAGTTTTTGAAGTAAGCTCCAACACTCCTAAGGAGAATTTCCTTCAATTTCAAAACTCCTCCAAATTCATTAAATATTACTCGGTCTCACCTCGTATTTTCAACTCCACTCGGCATTTGGAAATCGGAGAAAATCCTTCTACTTGTGTTTGAACTATTACATATTAGAGACCTTTAGATTGACGTTTTCGGCGAACCACTGACTGCTAACGGCAAACTTTAAGTCGCATTTTAAAGTCAACTGCGACAGTGATTATAACGTACGATTTAAAACATTCATCCACCAAGAAAAGGTGGATTTCCATTCAGAGCAAAATGTCGCGCGATTAATATTTTGCGATCGCTTTCTTTTGAAATGTGTCCCTTGACCCACATCTAATGAGATGCATTCCGCATGGCAGCTGATAATTCAAAAAACAACGATCGCAAAATGTCGATCGTGTGACATTTTGCACTGAATGGAAATCCGCTTTAAGTCGTCTCGCACAATATAGTTGGTTCTTATGTTACGTCATCACCGCCATCTTGGATGAACTAGACTAAAGATTTTCGCTGTTTGCTATTCAAATTTGATCCAACATGGCTAAAATCTCTCTATCGTTTGAATCCCATGCGAATGGTTGCACACCACCTATAGCGTTTATCATTAAATTACATTATTATATTTCTCTAGTATGATACGAATTTCATGAGAAAGATTCCACCTGGAGCAGAGGGTTCTATGGTTCTAGTGGGAGAAACGAACTTTCTATCAAACCCTGTCAATGCATTTGTTCGTTTACAAAATGCTAAATTACTGGGTGATATTATGGAAGTTCCTATTCCAACTAGATTCCTCTTTTTCATGATTGGTCCTACTGGTCAGCCAGGACGTTATTATGAAGTTGGACGAGCTATTGCTACTCTTATGTCTGATGAGGTGATGAACAAATATATAACATGCTACAAAAATTATGTCGTAATTCTAAGACGTGCACGATCAGCAAATCTCTATAATTTACATAGATAGTTGTTTGTATTAGAGAGATTCTACGTTCGATAGATGTTCCCATTAGAGAGGTGTCTGCATTAGAGAGAGAGGTCTCCTCATGAGAGAGTTGTACGCATTAGAGAGAAGGATGTCCGTCCCCTTTAGAGAAATGTCTGCATTAGAGAGGTGTCTGCATCAGAGCCCTCCATAGCGTAAGAGTTGGGACATGTATTGTTATGCTAATGCTAGGTATTTTGGCAAACATCTGATAGAGTGATCCATTTGACCGGCCTCCGTTAAAATCATGGCAAAATAGCGGCTGTCAACGATATATTTTAAAGTTTATCACATCGTAGAGCCGATTCGCAGTTGTTGTGTTCAAAGGAACGAAACTAACTAGGAACGAAAATGGCGGCTTTTTCCCAACTCTTACGCAATAGAGGGCTCTGGTCTGCATTAGAGAGAGAGAGGTGTGTCCCCATTTGAAAGGTGTTTGCATTGAAAACTAAAGAATTAGAGATGGAAGAGAGGAAAGAGGGAAGAGTGTCTGCATCGGGGAGGTGTTCCCATTAGAGGCAGAGATGTCTGCATAAGCAAAACAGATGTGTCCGCATTATGGCAGTGACCACTTGAGACGGGTGTCCGTACTGATTTCTCAATGAATTCTCTATTTTCAAACTAGGTATTTCATGACGTCGCCTACAAAGCTTCATGTCGTGAAGATCTTACTGCTGGTATAGATGAATTCTTACAACAGGTACACATACATGTAGTCAACTAAACAATTGTATGAATACTCTATCCAACATATTTTGCACCCAACGTTCACAATTTTACAAAATTTGGATGCTAGCTCTTTTCAACTGCACTGATTATTAATTTTCCTATTTTAAAAGTGAATGTAAAAAGAAATGGTTCATGTGCCTGAGTGTGTCCTGCAAGAATTTGATCTTAAAAAACAACAAATGTTGCGACAAAATCCTTTCACTTTCAGTATCTTCATGTTTTGTTATTTTACATGAATTCCTCTGGGTTCATAGGTGACAGTATTACCGCCTAGCGTATGGGATCCATCCATCCGTATAGAACCACCGGCTATGGCACCCTCTCAAGAGAATCGTCGTGCACAGCATAAAACAACATCTGATGGTGATAAGCATGGTAAAGAGAATGGTGCTAATGGTACTAATCCTCCTCAGCGTGAAGATGAAGATGATGGCAGTGACAATATGGAACTGGCTAGAACAGGAAGGTATACATGGGGATACTTATTAGTAGTGAATGGTTTAATTCCCGCAGATTTTAAAATTTTTTTATTCGCCTGAGTAAACTGAACGTAGATTTCGGTCGAATTCAATATAAAGCGGTAAATTTCTCATGAATTTATTTTCTATAACCCGGCGATGAAAACTGCTTGCTATACTGGCTTGGCTATTATTGAGTTATTAACATGTTGATAATATTTGAGAGGTTTTAGTGGAAATGAAATTTCGTGATGACAGTAGGCACTTTAAGATTTACGTTTAAGGCGAACCGCTAACTGCTAAGGGCAACTTTAAATCACATTGATTGCAATATACACAGTTTTCTAGAGTGAAATTGTCAAACCATGCTTCAACTTGTTGTATAGGTTCGCGTAAAGGCCGACACACACTGAACTCAATTCCGCAAACGCGACGCGATTTTTCTACTTTAATTGACTGGTAACTTTGCTTGTAGTTGAGATTCTTCAGATATTCAAAGACGAATAATATTTTTAGTTATGTAGTCTACATTTCTTTTAAAAATTTCTTCCATGGATAGATTAATTCGCTTTCAAAATTTAAAGAATCACGTCGCGTTGCCGAACCGCGTCCGGTGTGTGTCGGCCTTAACATGCAACAACTGATGTATTGCGCTTTAAAATGCGATTTAAACTTTGATGTTTGCGGTTAGCACTACACCGAAAACGTCCATCTTAAGGTCTCTAATAATTTCGCCTGACCGTGTAAACCTGAATTTATATAAAAGCTGCACATTACATGTGGATTAAACGGTAATGTATTGCAAAGAGATGATGATCACACAAGCTTGTAGCAACGTGCACTTCTCGTGTATTGATTTGGCTCTAGCAAGTCTGAACATGTGAAATTGTTCATTGGATGCTTTGAAACCCGCTAGCAACCATTAAGGTTTCTCTGATCAAACTGGCGTCCTGTTACTATTTATGATAACACTTTACATTACAGCCAGAGGCTAAAAAACCTGTGACCCTCAAACGTATGGGAAATGTGAATCGAGGTCTTTCTTTAAGTCAAATTTTGTCTTTAATGGTGTTTATACTGTCATGCACTTTGTTCAAATTGAAGTGTCGTCACAGAAACTTTGAAATGTAAAGCAGCGCGTCTTTTTTGTTGTAGATTCGGAGGTGGATTGATCTTAGATATCAAAAGAAAATTAAAACATTACAAGTCAGATTTCGTTGATGCAATGAACAGTCAATGCTTGGCCACTATTTTGTTTATTTACTTTGCTTGTCTTGCTCCCCTGGTCACATTTGGTGGAGTCGTACAAAGCAAGACTGACGATATGATGGTAGGAATTACATACCGTATTTACTCGATTGAGCGCCCGGTGCTATTTAAATAGTTAGTGTTTCAGATGCAGCGCTTTTAAATATATTTGGTTTTTGCGTCGATCGTTTGTTATTTTCAACGCAGAGATGAATGAAAGCAACGAAACAGCTGGACGTTGCGAACAAAAGACGCTTGTTGGCATAGGCGTACGGGAGCTATTAATTTTTTTTGGGGGGGGGGCAGTGAATATTTTCTCCAACTGACAATGAAATGCCCGACTTTTAACTAAAATTTACACAATCACACCCCCCCGCATCATGGGTGATCATTTATAAACAATCGGTCAAACATAGTGCTTCGATACTGCGCTGTAAATTAATGTAGCTATGTAGTTATTAATGACTTCTGCGAGAAAATGTGGGAAAAGTCGGACTTTATAACATCTACTTTCACAGCCCGACTTATGTTCAAAATTTGCCCTACTTTTCGACTTCTAAACTTTCTGGGGGGAACAGCTGCCTCCCTTGCCCTCTTTCCCGTACGCCTATGGTTGTTGGTAACGTTCCGGTAAGAATTTTTACGCTCGATGACGGTATTTCTAAAAGCCAACATAGAAAACAAGCTCTCCGCATTTTGTGAATAATTAGTGCAGCGCTCATTCGGGGGCGGTGCTCTTTAAATATTTTTGCTCTAAAATGCAGGGATTATTCGGGGGCGGCGCTCAAACGAGTAAATACGGTATGCAGTTAAGTAGAAATAGATTTTTTTGGAGACTTCGGGGATTTAATTGAACTCAGGAATTGGGCATATTTGTAATATTTGAGTCATTTTATTAACGAAAACATGTTACTCTATTCTTATGTAAGAATTTCATCTCTTGAGATTAAAAATGTCTATCTCATGTTTGGAGGTTGCATAAAGAATTGCAGTATATCTTTTCATGGGCATACTTCATTCTTTATAAGTGTCTATAGCAAAGTCAAGGAATGTACATTTTTCTAATGTTGAGCCATTAAAGCAAAGTTCTAATGTATCTTCTTGTCTATAAAACTTCATTGTTTGGATGCGTCGTTGTCGAAGTCAGGGATTGTACATATCAATAATATTTGAGTCATGAACTTGGTATCATATTATCTTATGCGAACACTTTGTCGTTAATGATCTAAAATGTACATATCAAGGTCAGTGATTGTACAATTTTGTAATATTTGAACGGGATTGTCATAAAAGTTGCCATGTCAGCGTTCATTTTTATTCATGTCCAGGGTGTCTCAGTTTTCAGAAATGTAATAAAAATAAAAAAGGGCAAAAAATTCAATAAAAGTTATTTAGTAGTTTTTCTTTTTATTTTGTCTTGAATGAAGATGTCCTGTACAAGAAGATCATTTAGCGTTACAATTCCTCCTCCTCTTTAAATATCCAAATATTACGAGTGTGCAATCACGGGCCTTAATACAAACACTTTAAATAGTATTTCAAAAGTGTTGCTTGAAATTTCAGCATTAAAATTTAGCTTCGGTTCAATTTTGCTCAATTGTTTCCATCGTTTATTTTAGGGTGCTATGGAACAACTCTTAGCAGCTTCAATAGGCGGTATCATCTTCTCATTGTTTGCTGGTCAGCCTCTTGTAATTCTCGGTTCTACAGGTCCTATGTTGGTATTTGAAGACATCATGTCCGGTTTTTGTCGAAGTGCCCAGATAGAATATCTGCCGTTTCGCATGTGGATTGGATTATGGACCGCTCTGTATCTTGTTATACTAGTTGTCACTGATGGTAGTTCACTAGTCAAACTATTCACTCGGTTTACGCAAGAATCATTTGCAACTATTATTGGACTCATCTTTATGTATGAAGGATCAAAAAAAGTGTACGAAATAGGAAAGAAACATCCAGTTCCCAATGACCATGTCTTTAGTCAATCTTGTTCCTGTATGAAACGTGTAATCTACAATGGTACGAACGGACAGCGAAGTGAGAACTTCTTTTATACTTCAGCGAATAAGACTATATATGACTGTGATGCCAAAAATATGGAGACACTTCAAGGCGATGGTTGTGCGGGTTCAGTATTTCTTCTCTCGGTCATTCTCGCATTAGGAACGTTTTTCTTGGTCAACAAGTTGAAGGGTTTCAAAACATCAAGATTTTTCCCAACCCGGGTAGGTAAATTTTCTGATTACAAGTAAAGCTTTTTTAGGAGTGAAAAGGGCTGAATTACTTTGTATTGTGGAAGCAGGGAAGGGGGGGGGGGGCATTGAGTATTCTCCGAAATGTCTACCAATTTTGGAAGCTTCCAATGTCCCCTCCCCTTTTCTTTTTGTCACTTCAAAACTCGTTTGGCCCTGTCTTTGTTGATCCTGTGTCCAAAAAGAATAAACGTTGACGAAAACTGCTCATGAAAACTGCTCACGATGCCTGCCCATCGCACACTTGACTGTAGCATTCTTAAGTGTTCTAATTGCAAGGGCTAGGGCAAAACTAAACCATCATGATTGAATATCAGTGATTCCACTATGACCACAACGCAAAGCGTTACCGAGAGCAGTTGAAGTTACGAGGTGAAGTCGAGTATATTTAAAGGCCATTTTCCACTACGGCCATTTTGCCAAGCGTGGGCGTAGCGCACAATTTTGAACATGCTCTGTTGTTGTCTGCCGGCGCTTGTTCTCGCGTGCACGCCAGGAAAGTAAAAAGTAATTCAACTTTCTCTGCATGTACGCGAGATCAAAAGTGGACAATCAACAGCAGAGCATGTTTATGACATATACACCGTCAGCGTGGCCGAAACGGCCGCAGTGGAAGTGGCCAAACTCAGAGTAAGTCCTCCTTACGAGTGCTTAAACGTGTTTCTCAAACAAAGGATCAGATTGCGAGAGAATCAATGTGAAAGTTGGCTTAGTTGATGTAATTTCTTCTTCTGATCCCATACATACCATGCAGGGACCGTTTGTTCGAAGCGGGATTACCGTCAACCCAGTGTAAAAATTTAATCAGTTTGTTTGGTTTTTATCCTTCTGCACTTCTATATATTTGTTTCCAAACTTTGCCAGTTAAGAATTATTTCGGTCTAGTCATGATTTGTGGAAAAGTATTTCCACGTTTTTTAAGCAAACATTTAAAGGCTTTTCTTCAAAATTGCCGGATTAGTCTAAGCAGCTTTTGAATAACCGACCCGAGGAAGTCCGTCAAATTTGTTTGTGTGCAATATTCTTAGATGGATTGTTTTTATAGGTACGTAAAGTGATCTCTGATTTCGCTGCAGTTATTGCTGTAATGATAATGGTTGGAGTGGATGCTGCTCTCCAAGTGAAGACACCTAAACTTGATATTCCTGCTCAATTTCAACCAACAAAAGCTGATGCTAGAGGCTGGCTTGTTCCTCCTCTTGGCAAGAATGCATGGTGGACAATGCTTGCTGCCAGTATTCCTGCAGTGCTCAACATAATACTGATTTTTATGGATCAACAAATCACCGCCCTTATTGTGAATAAGAAAGAACATCAGTTGAAGGTGCGTATTCGTTATATTAACTACTATGTCTTCATCATATGCAAGTTTGCCTGGGCATAGACAAGAAAATGTAACGAAGACGGCTTTAATCATTAAATCTCCAAGCCATGTATGTAGGTAATGACGATGTCTTTCCCTTTACAAGTTTGCAATAAACAAATATAAAACTATGAAACAAACCATGCACACATCCAATGAAGGCCTCCCTGCACAGGTTTACATAAACATGAACAAAAAGATAAAACAAAGACTTTTTTCAAGCCTCCTAACCATATATCCAGTGGCTGTATCTTCACCATGCAAATGTTTACATGCACAAAAAGATAGAACAAAACTTTCGGCCAAATCTCCTTTTCACATTTTCAGTGACTACTACCTAATGCACACGTGGGGTTGCCTTCAATGACAGTAAACAGATTCAATGAGCGTATGTCACATGAGAAACTTGTTCTGGTAGAATAGATTTGTATATCATGGTCTACTTTAGCCGTATCAAAACAAATTTCAGAAGCTTCTCAATACGTGAATTGGGTTTGATTTTGGTAATTTCTTTCTATTTTAGAAAGGTGCTGGTTACCATTTAGATCTTGCTGCAGTTGCTGTTGGAATTGCGATTTCTGCTGTGTTTGGGTTGCCATTTGTAATCGCTGCTACTGTTTTATCGGTATCTCATGTTCGAAGTTTGTTTGTCGAGTCAACTTCTAGCGCTCCTGGCGAGAGACCGAAGTTTTTAGGAGTGAGGTAAGGGTTTTGGTTTGTAAGTTTCTCAGAATGGCCCCTTGTGGCTGTTAAGCAGCACTCGTGATGATAAATCCCATATCACACTCGTGACCA
>JAODVQ020030211.1:0-12183 GCA_025400075.2 Phenganax stokvisi
CTTTTACGTGCGTGTACGTGCGTGTCAAAAACGCGTAACTGGAAAGCAGCCTTAAAGCTGGTTTTCCCCGGGCGAATTTTTTCGCGCCAAGCGCAGTTTTATTGTTAAAATTGAAAAGAAATGCTCAGAAATCTATTTCGTTCCAGTTGAGAGCACACAAGCAAAGTATTCATGCGACAAAAAATTTCGCTAGTAGAAAACCACCTAAAGAGCAATTAGCCCATCCTATGTATGATTACCCTAAGCTAGTCCATGTACAAGATAATCGCTTGCTAAAATGAACCTATAAGTATCCTGTAAGTTAATTAACTAAAGCCTGACGTTTGAATAAAAAAGTTGCTTAACTTATATGCTACCGCAGTAAGATGAGGGTTTTAGCTGTTGAAAAAGATGTTTTTCATGCAAAATGGAGAAAAAAATGAGCAAAAATTAAACGAGTCCGATAAAACCTGGTAGTCAGAATTGTATATATTCACCGTAGAGAACTGGTATAAAAACCATTGAAAAGTAATGCGTCATGACTTAAGTTGATGAATTTTGCTTCAATAAATTGCTTAATTATAATTGAACAGAATCATTTATGAACAAGTTGTAAAACCAGATACAAGCTATGACACGTTCGTGCATGATTGAGAGCTATTTGCTATGCACTGCTTTCATTAGGCACAAAAGTAAAATGTGCGATTTTGAGTTACTAGTATTTCTTATCGAATTCGTATTTGCTCACTTTTTCTCCATTTGGCGTGAAAAACGAGGCATTCAACAGCTGAGAGCCTGATCTTTCCGAACATGTGAAAATTCACAAGCCAGTAAATCACGTGCAAGAACGAGCTAAAGTTCCATTACCTTTCCTTTGATACGCCCTGTCTTGAATAGAGCAATCACATTTTTGAAATTTTGAAAGTAAAGTCTTCGGGACTTCGACGTAGTGGACATTCAGTTAGTCGATATGCACAGGCCGTCTAACTTCCTTCAAAATTCGCAAAGGTGGTACGCAGCAAAATTGATTTTTCCGCCGACACGGTTTTTTCTTTCACTTATTATAAAGTAATCTTGCACAAAAAAGTTTGCTGTCCACACAGGCCTTATTATATACACAGATTTGTGTTTAAACGACGAAGAAAGAGGAGAAAGCTTTTTGGTAGCTACTTTTAAAACTTATTCTCGAGAGCTTGATATGACATATACTACACTCTTCATATTTTTAAAGGTACCAACTAGCTTGAAAACAAATGGCAGAGTAGCATGTCTTGTATCATATAGCTTTTACTAAAATTTTTTACGTCGACTGAATGAAGCAGGTGTTTTTGCATGCATAATTTTTAATTTCCGTTCATCGTTTACTTTTTGAATGGAGAAGTTATTGAGTTTCTCAACTCAACATATTATTGCCAAACAAAATCCTGTTATATTTTTTCTAACGTGCTTTGGTTAAGTATGCGGAAATTTAGTGATACAATCATTTTAACAGATAGTTACTTCATACTATACTTAGCAGATACAATTTAATATTCAAAGTACTGAGAACATTTTCGTTAAAAGACCTAAAAGAATCACGAATTTGAATTTGAATTTAGAATTTGAAGGCGTCATTTTACTACAAAGCTTTTTAGGTATAATAAATTAGACGACCTGCATCATTGTCTTTTGATAATTCTGCTTTCAAAAATTGAGAAGAAAATGAGCGATGGAACTCTAAAACGAACAATCATATCAAGACACAGGAGAGCAAGATTACAATTTTTATCAACGTGTTTTGGCCTAAATTTTCAAAATAAAACGCCTACTAAACTGATCAAACAAAAAAGACAATCTGAAACCGAAGTTTGCCCGAAGTTATTTTTTGATGGTTGTCTCAAGAAAGTGAAATTCTCGAGGCTCAAAATTTTAATTAGCACTACTTCATACAACTGCAATGCAAGTTACGTGCACGCAGGCAGTCTTCGTGTTTCGTGTCTAGTCAACTTATGTTCACGCTTTATTGCAGGAGCGACCGAGCGACTGATGAACAGCTGTACATCTACGTAAAAAATGAAATGAAGGCATTGTTTGCCACCCTCAACATAAATTGTATAGTTTTGCTTTTTGACCTATCGCATTTCCAGGACACTGTATCTCAGGGACTATGTATTCGTCAGCTCTTAGTCACACACTGGTTGTCGTTATCCTTTCGTAGTTGCAGTGATTGTTGTTGTCGTTTCTCAGTCGTAGCGATTACCGTTGTCGTGTCTTAGTCGGAATGATTGTAGTCATCATTTCTTAGTCGTAGTGATGATCATTATCGTTTCTCGGCCATAATAATTGTCGTCTTCAATTCTTACTTCTTAGTCATGATTGCCGTCGTCGTTTGTTAGGAGCGATAGTCATCGTCGTTTCTCGGTCATAGTAATTGCTGCCGTCGTTTCTTAGTCATGGTGGTTTTCATACAGTAAACATAGCATATCACTGACAAATTCTATTTGCGAAAAACTTCCGTTCAACATTTGCGCACTAGAATCACCAACTGGAATTGACCGTATCGTTGTATGAAAAAACAGCTGCCTGACTGTTTATCTAGTTGTTTTACCTCAGGCATCATAATAAGAATGGAAGTAAAATTATATTGCATGCTAATCATAACGGCCAAAAGATCTCGGGCGATTAGTCTGCGAAACTGTAATACCGTTATGGACTATATTTTCATTCAATGGCGTATGAGGTTATGTACACATTACGCGGCAACATAAAACTAACAAAAATGTCACGATATACAACCTCCATATGACACGCACGGAAACCATTCTCTTTCATGCCTTATTGAGCAACCAGGACAGATGTAAAAATTTGATTAGAAAACGAATAACACCAGTCAGAACGGTGAAGCAAAAGCACCAATTTTTGTAAAGGTGTGTCACAAGCCGGATTTATTGGCGTAACAATACGACCTGGCCTTTTCTTCACGGAATGTAGTGCATTTCTGCATGTATTCATCATATGGCATTCATCAATGTTATAATACCCGAGTAGGTGAAAACAACAAAATTGCGTGCCTGTCTGACGCATTTGCAACACCGGGTCATGATTAATTTTTACTTTTTATGGATTTAACTTTTCTGAAGTGCTTATTTTAAATTTTACATCGAAAAAACATCTCTTTAATTAGCATTAGTGCCGCATTTAACACTGTTTTTCCAACGTTACAAACACGTTATACAAACGCAAGATGTTTCCCTCAGTCGAACGCCAGAAGATTTATTTGTCAGAAACATACCAACATATCCTTTTAATAACCCTTAAAAAGTAAAAATGAGCCTTTTATTTGTGGTTTCTAACATTAGAGGAATAACATCCAACAATTTTAACAATAATGGCTAGAAAGTGAGGGAAACCATATATAGCATTCTGTAATTCATATGCTGTAGTCGGTACACTCCGTACAACAATCCAGTTTAAAATTTGCTCCCATAGAATTCTCCGCTATTAAAATCACCTGCCCTCCGGCTTTCTCTATTCTATCGCACACGCCTCAAACATTCGTTTTGTTCAAGCAGCTAGCACCTAATTAGTCGTTGACATTTCTTCAAAATTCTGATATTGATTTTGACATTTTAGGCTTCAATTGCATGTCAACTAACAAAAAACGCCGTATATAATCCTACTTTGAGGTAATCACATGGCACTCTGTGACCATTTTCCGCGTGTAATTGCCGATTTTATATATTTATACACTTCAGCTAATATTCTTAAATGGCCCATCTTCAAACGAGAATTTCTGTGAACGAAGTTTTTTGTTCTTAAGATATTCAAATCAATTGTCAGTTCAGTTATCTGTAGAAAACTACAGTTCGGACTTCTGCATAATCAGATTAGCCAGTTATTAACGTAACTGGCGTAATAATAAAAATTAGGAGAGATCTCTGTGCAATAATGTCTAATTGTGGCAGGTGAAACAGCCTTGGCTCCGCACAGTTGCATATATGAAAAACAGTGACAGAAAATGATCAATGCTACTGTACATTTTGTACAATATTTTGAATAAATAAACAAGTAAAAAAACTAAATTACGAGAGGTCTTTTCAAGTCGATACATTGACAAATGAGCAAGGAGAATACATCTGCAGTTCCAATATTTTATAAAAACAGAACGATACAAAGTCTATTTGATGGTAATGTGACACCAATTAGACGCTTCTGCATTTTGAAAATTGCTCATTATTTATGAAAAGTTTTTTTCCGGCTACAACAATGATCAACAATCCGGTGATAACTTTTCCCACGTGAGCAAAGCGGCAAGGGTGATGTGGTAGAGCGATGCATAAGTTTGTTTAGGTGGAATTAAAAGCGCGCAGTAAGGCACGAGGACAAGTACATTTTCTAAAAGCGCTGATCCTGAGATGAGCTCGTTTCTCAAAGACTCACTCAATCAGAACAACTGGAGTAAGACACTCCGAGTATCTCCAGTGCAAGAATCAGCAGACTACGATATGATGGCGTGCACATACTGTTGGACACCTCAACACGACGAAATCCCTTTTTGCCAGCTATGCATTGCTGGAACAACGCCTTACACCTTGTCTGCAGTAAGAAGTCAAGTAATTCCATCATCAGTCCATCAAAACATACTTACCAAAAACTTCTCCCGGCTGCAACATCCTTTGCTCAGCGCATCCGAAAGTAGAGTGCACTTGGATTCAAACGTTGGTAACTACAGCTTCATCAAAAGATTATAAATACTTAAATGAGTACACCCATGATAGATTATATCGTTTGAAAAGAAATGCACTTTCAAACAATCGATTTCTAATATTCAGAATACGATTAGAACTTGAAAGATCTACCTAAAGAATTTTTTCTTTATTCCTCAAACTAAAAAGTTCACGTAAGATACTGGGATGATTGTTGGCTCACCGGAACTCAGAAATATAGCTTGTCATATCAAAGCAGTCGAAGAGATTATTGCGCGAAGAGACCATCGCAACTGAACTTTGCAGGACAAAGTATAGTTATCAAATTTTGAATACTATTACTTAAGCAAGTTTTGAATTCCCATCATTCTGACTCCGTTCAGTTCACACGATTATCACAAGTTTAGAGATCTATTAAACTCTTTGTTTAAAGTTAATTTTAACCCCTGTTTTTTCTGTTTTTGAAATAAAGCTATCAGATCGAAAATCTGCGTCAGCTAGGTAGATTTGCCTTTTTTCTGTGTTTGCAATCGCGAATATTCTTCGCGAATAGCAACATTTCGGAACAATGCAATGGTGCAAAGTGCAGTTAATAAAACAAAGTCTATAGCACAAGACTTGTACGATCTGTATGACCTACTGGTGTACTTGCTCTGAGCATGGCCTTCGAGATTTGACTTTCTTCACAGGTCCTCAGCAAATAAATTAAAAGAAAGTTCCGTCTATGCGCGCCCCAAATCAAGACTAAAAGAACAGATTCAAGATTCGAGAATGAACACCGTTTCAGATCTTTGAGCTGAAAAGTTCAAAAGTGGAATTGTCATTATACAAACTCATAGTCCTTCCGCATCGCATCACGTTGTGCATTTCGTCTGTAGGGAATTAATTAACATTACAGTGAAGTGAATATACAACCACATTCGACCAGTCATACACTGTATGACTGGTCAAAAATTGTGTTGCCAAAGGCAAAATCTTTAAACTTTATTCAGACTCCTTCGTTTTACTACTTTATCAGACATCTATTACACAACAACTGCTGATCTATTCAATTCTAATTTTTTGTGAATATATTCAGGTCGAGAGGAAGACGGATGTGGCAAGAGCAACTCACGAACAAAACGAATAAGAACAGCTTACACGAGTCTGCAGTTAGTTGAGTTGGAGGAAGAATTCAGTAAAAACCGTTATCTTTCGCGGTTGAGAAGAATTCAGATTGCCGCCATGTTGAAACTCAGTGAAAAACAAGTGAAGATATGGTTTCAAAATCGTCGAGTAAAGTGGAAAAAAGATAGAGCAATGCCAAGCTCCCTACCCTGCAGTTCAAATATTACAGTTAAACGTGAAACTGTCAAAGAAAAAGTGAAGTTCTCCAACAAAACAGAAAAATAGAACGCCGAACGAGCTTCCCAAAGTTACCCAAATATAGCATGCACAATAAAATGGCATACACGAGAAAAAGGATGAAATACAATACCATGCATCTTCACCAAGGCCATGCATTGTATATTAAACGTACAGTACTATAACTAAAATGTTAGTTATCCCTTATTTAAAAAAAAACTGAAATAAAAGCTTAGACATTCAATTGTAAATGAAATACCAAAACAAACAATCTTTACTTTGTCACATGACGACAATCAAACTGCAAGTGCATGGGCATTGACTGCAGTCTTCCATGTTTCACTTGAAGATATACAGTCTTATGCATATTTGTTCATCTAACATTTTAACTCAGTTCAGAGTGCTAAATTTAAACTGAAATGAACAATTTAATGATAAAGAAAGTTCAATGTGCATAAAGTTAATTTCAAACATAACTGTAAAACTTTGTACGTGTAAATGTTAGAACTTGAGAACCGAGGGGTAAATTAATCAAAATATCTTCGAACATTTTGGAGAAATCCCAAACCTCGAGACTGCAACAAGAGTCCTAAAATCTTTGCCAAACTGGAAAAATTCCTAAGATTTCGGTAAAATTGGAAAAAATTGCAAAAATCAAAAATCTCTACCAAAATCGTAAATAAAATCTTAAAATCCTATAATACTTGACAAAATATCCCACAATCTTCAGGAAATTTGACGGGATTGATCCAAAAAGTTTTCGTACGATTTTTCCCCGAGTACTTTATCCCTCGTTCAGAATGTTCACTTATGCAGACTGTAAGTTACATGTATCACATAGACTGTGTACGAGATCTCATTACTAATCTAAAAGTTCTTTTTGCCTTTGCATATGGCTACATGTAGGTTATAATGAATTTGTAAGTGAATAAAGGGAATACGCACTAAACATATTTGTCATGCACAAAAAACCGTCCGCCGACTATATTTTTACTGCAGCAGTACTATACATTATCTTCAGCTATCTGGCTTGACCGAGATCAATAGTTTTGCAAGGAAAACTTAAATTTTACAAAAGATCGAATTATGAACTCAGCAGGCTTTTAAATGTGTAGCAGACCAGTCAGAGTCTAATAGAATTTCAAAACACCTTCTGTTTTGCATACATTAAAAAGGTCGTATTTGACTGGCGAATAATACAACCTTGGGCAAACTAGGAAACGTTGCGGAAACATTTGTGATTCGCGAGTTTTCCTGAAATGTTACCCTGTGTGCCCACCCGTGGAAACATTATTGCAGAAACAAAATTTGCTTCTCGGGAAGCAAAAATGTTTCCTATAAAATTCAGAAACATTTTATGCTTGCCAAGTGCGATTTTTGTGGCGCAAACATTGTTTCCCAGTGTTTGCCCACCTTGGGAAACATGGCGAAACATTGGCAGGAAACAATGTTTCCTAGTTTGCCCAGGGCTTAAGAACAGGCGCATCTCATTGGTTAATCTTAGTAAAAAGTTGTCCTATTGGTAATGGAAGTCAAATATGAACCTCTCTACTGATGACTAGATACAACATGTTCAAGTGCTCATGTTGTGAAAACATTTAACAGTTGTGGATACATATTGAAATCGTGGGCTAAAAAAATTGCCTAGAAAAGTTCTTGTTATGAATGTCTCTGAACACAGTGAAGTATATTATTTAATTAAAATAAGTAGCTGGCCTTTTTATCAATCAAATTGTCAGCTCATCTAATTACTCAAAAACACATCTTTTATTGAATATGCAATGCTTGACAGTTTAAGTTTAAAAAACTTAGTATATAATATTCAGACAAAAATAAAAAAACTCACGCATGTAAATCTTCGAAAAGCTGTCCCTCTACATACTTCCAATCTTTAATATATTTGTTCAGAACCTCAGTGATAACGAGTAAAAGTAAGCTATAATTTGCAAAAATCTATATTTCCGGTATATAAAAGAGTCGAGTTGTTGTCGAATTTTCACGTGTCTTCAAGACTTGCTACGTCATCGGATGGCCAAAAATCTCGCGTGGACGTGGACTTAATAAAATAACGAAATATTATTCTTTCAAAATTGTGTCAAAGAATAAGCCAAGTTCAAATTCTGAGTTCGTCCTCAGGCCCGTAGTAACAAAAAGTTACACGGCTATATCCTAATTTGCTGTTGACAAGTTTGATTGGTTGAGCGCGTGTCAAGCCAGTTCTGCAACAACCGAACAACGGCAATTAACGAGGATTGTGCAAAAATGTGTCATCCGGTTTTGCAAGTGATTCCTGCAGTGTGCTTTATACCCGATAAACAAAGTATCACTTTAGTTTTGAGGAGTTTTTGTTCAGCAGAGCTGTGTTGGACATCACTTCCGATGTAGTGAACCAGAAGATATTATTCATCAAAGCCAAACAAACTTATATATGAGCATGGGACTAGAAAACGTCTGTAAAACTATATTAAACTATGGACATGCGAGCTCTCTCTTAAGCCCAATACAGAGCAGCGAATTTTCTTGACCTTGACTATTTTTTCTTTGACAACGAGCCTAGTCCAAAAGCTAGTAGAGTGTGACTTGCGAGTTTCTCAGCAAGGAAAGTTGCTGTGGAACCGGTTGTGCGAAGTCCGTCTAGCATAAACGGTGGATAAGCTCAAAATAATAATCATATATACATATTCCTCGTGCAACCAAACTGCAAGTTTTTTAAATGGATAAAGTAATTATGTATATCTAGCTAGATTTTAAGCACATAAGATTGGAATTGTCTAGGAAGCGATTTAAATTCCAACTTATCCACCGTTTAAGCTAAACGGACTTCATAGAACCGGCCCTGGGTGTACAGTCGTAAAGGAAATTTGTGTACCGCACATATGGCCACGAGTAAAGAAATCGTTTAGACGCTTGTCAAAAAAATTGCTTTACGCACGGGGCATAGATGTGAAAAAACGCGATGAAGGAAAATAAATAATGTACAAGAGATGTTGAAACGATGGTAATGCTAATGAACAAATTTAACTGAGAAATTAAAAATATTAGAACAGTTTAATGTTGAAAAAATGACAGCACTTAGTTCGCACACCTTATTTGTAAAATTCGTGTTCCGTTTCGTCTTTTTTTACATTATTCTTGTATCCTTTTTCGAAATCTTTAGACAGGATCACATAGCGATTCTCTCTCACAGCCTGCATACCAGCCTATAATTTAAATAACAAAATTTTAATGCCTTCCCTCGCAGTTTAAACTTTCGATATAAAAGGGCATAACACAAAACTTAAAACTTTCAAGGTAACAGAAAAGCTTATTCGCAATTTTCATCTTTACGTCATATTTGATATTTACCGGCCGACAAAAAGAGGCACGCTGCGCGTTTATGTACTACGCATAATAGCAAACTGCAGCTTGTGCGACGCGATAGATAAACCTACATTATTAAAAAGACTAGTGACTGCTGAAGACAGAAGAGCTGTCCTGGTTGCTTATATATAGGCCCGTTTACACCGGCGATATTCGATGCGATTTTTCTCGTGTTGAACGATGTGAAAGAGTGGATAAGTGGCGAATATACTTGGTCCAACAATCTTGCTAAAGCACTCAGCAGTCAACCAACTCGATCACATACGCTAAGAGGAGAAAAATCGCAGCAAAAATCGCTCGTGTATACAGGCCTTGTACCACAAATGTACAATAGAATTCAAAATTCTAGACAACAATTATTTCCTTCTGAGGCAAAGGGAGCTATGCGCATTTATGCAGTCGAAATGTCCTACCAGTATTTAATACATGTTTATTTCTACTCCGGGTAATAACAGCAGCTCTATGCATTTACCTTTCCTACGTACTGTCTTACGTACTGTCCGACAAACCTTCCGGCAATAATAGGCCATGTTACACGATGCAATTTTTCTTACAACCTGGGGCCGGTTGTATAAAAACGTGGTTAAAGTTAACTATAGTTAAGTACAAATATCAGCCAACCAGAATCACCCATTCAAGATTTAACTACTTTTTAAACTACAAAATCGTAGTTAAAACGTATTTAAAAGTTTTATACAACCGACCCCGGCAATGTAATTTTATTCTTGAGTGATGTAAACTTGACAAACACGCCCCTTCACTCATGCCTTCACTACACTTCGCTTCTGCTTTCTTGACGTATCAAGCATTCGTCACTAATTAACATCTCTCTAGAGTAGAATTGCGTTGCATATCACCAGAAAATCACATTGTGTAACATAGCTTTGAAATTTGCTGTCAGCGTAACCCTGTTGTAGCAGTTTACGTACCTTGGATTCAAACAAGTCAAGAAACATTCCAACACTTGAACTATAAATATTTTGTTTTGATGTCAGAAACTCTGACTTAAGTATAATTAGATTATATCCAATAGTCTTCAGAACTACGACTGCCTTATAGCTAAAGTAAAAGTAAACGTTCCTGATTACCCGAATGCTTTATCACCCTGCTTTATGTTCCAAATAAAAACTTAAAAGACAGTATCAAGATTTTGAGAAGCAATCTCCCATTATGTTATAATGAGCCAGTCATTTCTTACTGATGATTACTAAAGCGCGACTTACCTCTTGGCAAATAGCATTAATGTCCGCTCCACTTATTTTGTCAGGTCTCGCTACATCTAATAATAATGTTAAAGAAGACATTCCTAATATAATCTTGGACAAGAATGGTTGACTGACCTTTTTAATCACATATTGTTAGCAACTGCCAATGTTGAACCCAATAACAGCTACGTATCTATACGTCGCGCTGTGAAGTGCTATCAACACAATGCATGCTTTCTATCAGTCTTAAACGTTTTATAAAAAAATAGCGGACAAAAACTAATCGTAATAGTTGGGTGCCTAAACGTAATAGATAGACGGCTAAAGGAGGAACCGCATGATCTTCGGTCTCATATTAGCATTTTGCACTTCAATTTTGTTGAAATCAAATGCAGTAGCATATATTCAAATATAATTTTAAGGATACAATCTTCCAAATCGACTTCTTCCGACAGGTTCATTTTACCAGTAATAGTAGAAAATATCAATCGTTTCTGTCGTCTGTCAGGTATTGGAAATTCTATCTTACGATCAAGTCTTCCGGGTCGAAGTAGAGCAGGATCAAGAGTATCGTGTCTGTTTGTAGCCATTATAACCTAAAAAGAAACAATGATATTTGTAGCGGGTATAGCCCTGGACAACCTAGGAAACATATTTGCAGAATTACATTTGTGATTCGCGATGTTTCCTCAAATGTTTCCCTGTGGGCCCACCAGTGGAAACATTGTTGCGAAAACAAAATTGGCTTTCCGAGAAGCAACATTGTTTCTAATCAAATTCAGAAACATATGGTGTTTCGCCATGTTTACCTAGTGTTTGCCCACCTTGGGCAACATGGTAAAACTTTGACGGGAAACCACGCTTCTATTACAATGTTTCCTAGTTTGTCCAGGGCTTAAGAATTACCATCCATTCTCATCAAGGTAATTTCTTATTAAAACGATGGTAACATCTTATTAATTGTTATACATTTTATAAACACCCAAAGAGCAGGGCACAGTGCTACAGCGTCAATTTGAATTCTGCTAAGAAACAGACAAGGATTTATATCTCGTTGTGTACGGTCCCATATGCTCAACCAATACGCAAATCATGCAAAACTTGCTGCATGATGATGGTGCATAACATGGATTTAACATAGCTCGCACAGAGGGGGTACTGTATTACAGAGTATGGAAAAAATATTATTATACAAGTAATTGATCCCGGTGGAACCATTCGTTTTTGTGTTAATCAACCTTACGCTGCTTTAAAACCAACGAAGAATTCGTAGTCTTGGGGGAGGGCGTGAAGTTGTAGCTATGGGTATCATATCTCTGAGCGCGTTTCTTTAATAAAATGATTCTTACCTTAACATTAACGTTCTGGTCAAAACCATCCATTTGGTTTAGCAGTTCGAGTAATATTCTTTGAACTTCTCTGTCCGCTAAAGAATATGAAGTATCACTGTGTTTCTATTTTAAGGCAAATTGCAAGGGCATGCACGAGAATGCTCATATGTCCAACTTTATCGGCCTTCGCAAAAAAAGTGAACGAGTTCGCGCCTTAAATTTATTTTTTTGGAACTACATGGCGTCTTTTAAATGCGGTCTTTCAACTTACCTGTAACT